>WOFM01000189.1:41540-270345 GCA_011428145.1 Ericerus pela | reverse complement strand
GTCCATCTTCCCCCAACCAACTCGTCGGTCCCTCAATGCGTACTCTCACCAGTACGTGAAGAGGTTGAACCGACAGAAAGTGCTGCCGTCGATAATAACTCCATTATCGATTTAATGGCAACACCTTCGCCGGAGAAAGTCCCCGAGTCACAGCCGTCCACCTCTCTTGGTAAGAGTCCCCCGGCTGTTGACAAACCGGCGAAACGTCCCTGTTTGAATCGTAAAGCAGGGGGCCGCGCCTGGCATGAAACTCGCGCTTGCAGTCTCTCTTACATGGAGCTCAAATGGGACAAAAGATGCGGCAAAACCCGGACCCAAACTCCCGCTCCATTACCGGCTTCCATACAGGAGCCCTCCCCGTCTGTAGTACAGCCCCCTGTACTGCAATCGGTGGTTCCTCCTGTACCTCAGAATCAATCACTGCGGCCGTGGGAGCAATTCACCGCCACTGTGCTTGCAGCACACAATGCCCTGTCGCTCGCCCTAGCAACAACCCCGATGCCACTCCCCCAAGTTGTAATGCCACCACCCGGAATTCCCATTCCCCCGCATCTACAACTTGCGGCACCGGTCTACTCCCCGGCTATGGTTATGCCGCCTTTAATGGCGCCGCCAATAACCTACCTGCCACCACTCATGAGCATTCCCATGTCTCGTCCCCAGACTCCACTCATGAGAACCCAAACTCGAGTGCACCCTACTCCCCAGCCTTGAGCGCCCCGAACACGTCCTTCCCGTCCCACCCTCCCAGCCAACTTTGGCAAGCCCAAACCAAAGAGACCTGGCAGTCCTGCTACGTGAACGGTATCCGTGAGCGTTGTAGTGAACGCCACGCCACACTTGACTGGCGTCACGGGTCATCGTAAGTTTCCTCGGAAACTTACTAGGAGGAGAGTGGTGTGGCGACAGGTGGTCGATGACGAACGAGTGTGTATTACACACTCGTCGACCACCTAGCGGGCCAGCGGGGTAAAACCCGCAAACTACCTTTTTGCGCTCACATCTGTATATTTCGTCTATGCAGCTTATTTGTTACTGGGCTCGGCCCGCACACATACTTCAACGTATATTACGCAACCGACCTGATTGGTATTTGTGTGGTGTTGTGTACGTTTACACACACACCCACACATATAATCCTAAAAGCCCAATCAAGCCTAAACAAAGAGGCAGGCCAAAAGGAACATATAAAAATTGCAATCAGAAACCAACAAGAACATCACCTCGATTTTGCAGAGAGTAAAAATATATAGATATAATAAAAATCCAATACATAGAAATCTTATATATAGATATAATAAAAATCTCATACTCTTATCGCACGTGCTTTTTCTAATACACTAGCACGTTGACCTCAAAATCAAAGGTTAGATAAAAACACATAGACTGACGTCACAAACAGCTGATTGCAAAAGGAAAATCAAACCAAATTGTTGCAACAACTGACAAACACATTTCACTCGCCTGTCGACTGTTGCTCAAAGCACCACTCTTTAGTTCAATTAGAACTGTCCGCTTTGATTCCACTTTCGAATTTCTTTATATTTTTATCTTGTTTTTTCATTATGTCCTCAACTACCACCATGGAAGTTGACCAACTTCTCGATTACGAAGAGGAAATGTTGCTTTCTGACGCAACTCAACCTCCTCCACCTGCCAAAAACAATTCTCAATCCTCAGAGAATGTTGCTAACGTTGAGTCAATTCTCAATGAGATGACGCAACAAACCCCAAAAATTATTCCATTCCCTGCGGACCAATCGGCGGCTTGTTCCTCTGTGGCTAACACCACAGAGCCACCTGACGCTAGGAAGGTGAGCATTTTCCTCACCTCCGAAAATCAGGCTCTCTCGATAATTCCGAAACCAGAGCCAAAATTTTCAAATTTCAAATTCTCTAACTCTGTCGTCCGTAACAACTTTCAGAACACTGGCATTTCCAAATTGACACTTCTCCAAGGTTACACTCTTTTCCGTAAAAATACTCAGGTGGACGAACATGGACACCACCCTCGTACAAATAGAAAACGTGGTATCCAATCCAGAGCTAACTATCAGCAACGCCGTAGACTATCCTACTACGACGGGACTATTGCGGGACATACCCTTGGCGTGGCCCTCTGAGACATAATCTTCGCAGGAAATGCCAACCCTCGCAACAATGCGAGGCCACCCACTGGACACAAATGAGTCGTCCATGGGTTTCCCCCAGACTTTGGAACATGAGTCCTTCCACTGACAGTGAAACTGGGGGGGAGTAGCTGTGGGGACCATGTCCTCCCTTCTTTCGGGGCTAGGCCCCAGTTGACAGACCGCAGACTTGGTCCATCACTAAGTCCGCACAATCAAGTCTACGGACGTTAAAAAACAATTAGGCGCTCGTAGCACTTAGGCTAAACAGATGAGCAACAAAATTCGTTCTCATTTTAGCCGACGTGTTACGAACATAGCCTAGCGCGAACGTGCATACGAATACGCACGTGCCGTGGTCTAGGCTAAACACAAAACACGCGCCTATCTTCCGATACTCGCGGATGACGTGCGTGTTTAGCCTAACATATACACCTGCGATGCCTTTCGTTAGTCGCCAGTTCAGGAATGTTGTAAAAGGTTGGCTGCCTTACCAAAACGGTAACACCCAAACACGCAAGTCCAAATCAATTCGCCTGTGGGTTTTAGAGGTGAACCCACAATTGTTATTACTAATTATTATAATAGTAACTCAACGAACATCGATACGTAAGTACAATAATTTAAATTTCATAACAAGATAATTAGATAGTCAATTTGTAAAATAAAAGCCTATTCATACTTATTTAGTCGAGATGGCTGAACAAACGGATGCCACGATGACGATCGAGAACGAAGAGCTCGTCACGAAATATAATCGAGTGACAAAAGAGAATGAGGATCTTCTCATCTCCCTCAAGGAGCAGATAGGAGTAGCCGCACACAACCAGAATGTAACAGCGCAGGCACTGACGGATCGAGGCCAGTTCCACGCAGGGATGTCAACGATTATGGAGTGACAAGTAACGTTTCTCGAAAGAGTTGTCGCAAAAGGAATCGAGGAGAAAGAGAAAATCTTGGAAGGGATCCACCAACTAAAAGTGACCGTCGCGAGGCAAAACACCACGATCGAGGATCTAGAGAAGAGGGTCACCGAGTTAAATACGGAGTTAAATAAGGTGAGAGTACATAATGCTAAAGAATACGCCAAAACCCTCCTTTCATGTAAAATAAAAGTTCCAAGAATTCGAATCAAAAACCAACATGAACGAAAACGCAAAATAAATTCTGATCAACATCTTCCATTAATGCATGTAACACCGAACAAAAGGTTCCAGTTAAGTCGAGATTAGGTCCTAAACTATCTTACGTTTCGCAGAGGGTACCGGCTGAAGACATCGTTGACTTGGAAGGAGAAGAAGAAAGAAAACCGATGACCTCGCAACGAAAGGTAGAATTCGAACTAAAACCCAGTACATCGAGAGATGCGGGTAAGCACTCTAAAGAATTTAAAATACCAAGATTGTTGACGAGATCTCAGGAGGTAACGATATTTCCAGTTGACGACAAAGTAGAAAACGTAGACGAAGCAGCCCCAGCAGTGCCCTTAGAAGAAATCCCTGCCGACAGATGTTATGCTTCGATGTTGGGTGTCCGGTATCGTATATAAATTCGAAAGTGCTCTGCAACACAGCAGATAATACCGGTCCCCCGAAACACTTGGACCTGCGAGTGGTCCACTCCACAATTTCTTGAATCTGGAGAAACCACTTCAATGGAGCTCGTCGGTAGAAATGGCGTACGATTTCGGGAAACATTCTACCTTGTCCGAAACCACATCTTGATATAAACCGGATGTTATTGGGGACGTTGTTTGCAGCCAAATATCTTAAAACCGTCGTCGGAGAGCCCACCATCAACCAAATATTTCTAGTCAACGATGGTAGGATGTATCGACAACGATATCAGCTCCCCAAAAAAATAATGTAATTATCGGACGTTTAACAAACTTTTCTTTATTTTTTTTTTTTTTTATCCCGAAGATCGATATAATGCCCACGATTGTTCCTTTGGTTTGTTCCTATTAATTCTATTTCCACCCATCTATCACGTAACTCGATACAATCTTATAAGTTTTTTTTATTTTTCTATCAATCATTGTCTCGTTTCTTGGCCTTAAGTTAATATTTTAATGTTTTCGTTGTTTTGTTAACCTCTTTCTATAATGTTCCAGATTCTTTCTTTACCACTATCCTATTAATTATACACCCGCCTATTCTCTCAGTTGTAGTTTTGTGATATCCCTTCCTTTTTTTGGAGGTAAAACACACTTGACTCTTGTTTGTTTCTCTTTATTTTTATCGAATATTTTTTTTTTCGTAATTCAGAATATTTTTATCAATGGACTAACCCTTTTCTTTATATGTCTTATTTCAGCTAAGTTACCAAATGTCCGAAGGCTGCGGGTGATACCTTGCTTTGAAATTTGGGGAGGGGGAAGTTGTGACATCTGACTACCCGTAGCCTTCCCTTCACGTCACCATCGACTTGTACTATTATTACGATAGGGAACAGCTCTCGAATTCTAAGTTTATAATAACGATAAGGTAAACAGGAAATAGGCCGATTCCCCAACGGAAATAAATTCCCAAAGTCTAAGAAACATCAAAGACACGTTGATTAACTACTTTTAACGATATGGTGACGTGTAGAATTACAATATCGATCATCGGTGAACCAAATCTTATCTCTCTTGACTGTTCACGTTTTTGGCCTAAGAATGAACAGTCAGTCTCGTTTTAGACGTGATAGTTTTCCATTCGTCATGAATACGAAATACTATTCACGATATAATACAGCTCTTTTATACGACAGCAAGTCACCAGTTAAATTGTTTTCACCGATACTTTCGAATGTGATTGTCAGTTGTAGACTTAAATAACTCGTGGCGACCGTGACAAGTAAAACATAGATGTGACATCTGAAAACGAACGTACATCCCGAGTATAGGGAATGAAATCACGATTCGAAGTATATCAATAAGTCTCGATCAATCGTAGAGTTGAAACCACAAACCAGCTCAAACAGTTAGGCCACCAGCCTACCAGCGATAGCTCCCAGGGCCTACGAAGTATATCGGGCAAATTTATATAAGTGGAAATAAATAAGTTGGCCGACCCATTATCACAGTATACACTTTATTACAATCGAAAAAGGTTACTTACAAGTATGGTAACTAATATCAGGTCGTGCAGGTTATACTTCACATCGCCTCATGGTTCTCGAAGTTCGGTGAACCATCCAATCTCGAGAGGATATTGGTCTTGAATTTGTAGGAATAATATCGCGAGTTATTTAAGTCTACAACTGACGTTCACATTCGAAAGTATCGGTGAAAACAATTTAACTGGTGACTTGCTGTCGTATAAAAGAGTTGTATTATGTTGTGAATAGTATTTCGTATTCACGACGAACGGAAAACTATCACGTCTAAAACGAGACTGACTGTCAACTCTTCGGCCAAAAACGTGAACAATCAAGAGAGATAAGATTTGGTTCACAGATGATAGATATTGTAATTCTACACGTCACCATATCCTTAAAAGTAGTTAATCGACGTGTCTTTGATGTTTCTTAGACTTTGGGAATTTATGAATCGGCGTATTTCCCATTTACCTTATTGTTATTATAAACTTAGAATTCGAGAGCCGTTCCCTATCGTAATAATAGTACAAGTCGATGGTGACGTGAAGGGAAGGCTACGGATAGTCAGATGTCACAACTCCCCCCTCCCCAAATTTCAAAGGGAGGGATCACCCGCAGCCTTCGGACATTTGGTAACTTAGCTGAAATAAGACATATAAAGAAAATGGTTAGTCCATTGATTAAAATATTCTGAATTACGAAAAAAAATATATTCGATAAAAATAAAGAGAAACAAACAAGAGTCAAGAGTGTTTTACCTCCAAAAAAAGGAAGGGATATCACAAAACTACAACTGAGAGAATAGGCGGGTGTATAATTAATAGGATAGTGGTAAAGAAAGAATCTGGAACATTATAGAAAGAGGTTAACAAAACAACGAAAACATTAAAATATTAACTTAAGCCCAAGAAACGAGACAATGATTGATAGAAGAATAAAAAAAACTTATATTATAAGATTGTATCTAGTTGCGTGATCGATGGGTGGAAATAGAATTAATAGGAACAAACCAAAGGAACAATCGTTGGCATTATATGGTTCTTTGGGATAAAAAAAAAATAAAAAATAAAGAAAAGTTTGTTAAACGTCCGATAATTACATTATTTTTTCGGGGAGCTGATATTGTTGTCGATACGTCCTACCATCGTTGACTAGAAATATTTGGTTGATGGTGGGCTCTCCGACGACGGCTTTAAGATATTTGGCCGCAAACGACGTCCCCAATACCATCCGGTTTATATCAAGCTGTGAGTTTCGGACGAGGTAGAATGTTTCCCAAAATCATACGCCATTTCTACCGACAAGCTCCATTGAGATGGTTTCTCCAGATTCGAGAAATCGTGGAGTGGACCACTCGCAGGTCCAAGTGTTTCGGGGGACCGGTATTATCTGCTGTGTTGCAGAGCACTTTCGAATTTATATACGATACCAGACACCGAACATCGAAGCATAACATCTGTCGGCAGGGATTTCTTCTAAGGGCACTGCTGGGGCTGCTTCGTCTACATTTTCTACTTCGTCAACTGGAAATATCGTTACCTCCTGAGATCTCGTCAACAATCTTGGTATTTTAAATTCTTTAGAGGGCATACCCGCATCTCTCGATGTACTGGGTTTTAGTTCGAATTCTACTTTTCTTTGCGAGGTCATTGGTTTTCTTTCTTCTTCTCCTTCCAAGTCAACGATGTCTTCAACCGGTACCCTCTGTGAAACGTAAGATAGTTTAGGACCTAATCTCGACTTAACTGGGATCATTTTGTTGGGTGTTACATGCATCTTAGTTCTTTTTTTTTAATGGGAGATGTTGATCGGAATTTATTTGGCGTTTTCGTTCATGTTGGTTTTTGATTCGAATTCTCGGAACTTTTATTTTACATGAAGGGAGGGTTTTGGCGTATTCTTTAGCATTATGTACTCTCACCTTATTTAACTCCGTATTTAACTCGGTGACCCTCTTCTCTAGATCCTCGATCGTGGTGTTTTGCCTCGCGACGGTCACTTTTAGTTGGTTGATCTCTTCCAAGATTTTCTCTTTCTCTTCAATTCCTTTTGCGACAACAATTTCGAGAAACGTTACTTGTCGCTCCATAATTGTTGACATCCCTGCGTGGATGTGGCCTCGATCCATCAGTGCTTGCGCCGTTAGGTTCTGGTTGTTTGCGGCTACTTCTATCTGCTCATTGAGGGAGACAAGAAGATCCTCATTCCCTTTTGTCACTCGATTATATTTCGTGATGAGGTCTTTGTTCTCGATTGTCATTGTGGCATCCGTTTGTTCAGCCATCTCGACTAAATAAGTATGAATAGGCTTTTATTTTACGAATTGACTATCTAATTATCGTGTTATGAAATTTAAATTATTGTACTTACGTATCGATGTTTGTTGAGTGACAATTATAATAATTAGTAATAACAATAGAAATCGCATTAATTTAAAATTCGATATTTCACACACTCGTTTTTTTTTTTTTTGTTTGGTTGTTCGATCGTTGTTGTAAGATCTGCGTTGTTGTTTTGATCAGGATTCCTGACCACTCCCCCCCCAACCACAATGTCATCGATGAGTTGATGATCATCGGTGAGTCGATCAAATCAATGACTCGATGTCATGGTTGTTGAACTTTGCGACGAAGGGTGTGATGTTGACGTAAGTGGAATTATTTTATTTTTCTAATCAATTTATCTTATGATTTTCTTGATTATTTTCTGGTCTTGATTAATGGAATTTATTCTCGAGGTGTTTTTGTTTCAGATTGGTATCGTTGTTCGAAGCAATATGGATTTCATTGCTTAAATTCGTGTACATTTCTTTGGAGGATTTTCCCATCGAGAGTTTGGACTCGATAACTTTCGTTTTCCTTTACCTCGATAATTTTGCAGGGGCCAACGAATTTTGGGTTGAGTTTCGATGAGACTCCAATGGCTTTATCGGAAAGTGTATGATTTTTTGTATAAATCATATCACCAACCTTGAGATCGGTGAGATTTTTATTTTCGTTATTCTTCTTTTGCCTTGCGAGTGTTTTCTTTGTGTTTTGTATGGCTTTTTCCATGAACACTTTATATTCTTCGACAGTTAGTGGTATCGCTCTTCCTTCGTAATCGAATTTAACTTTTCCATCAAAGTTGCTGGTGGTATTCCAGAAGTAGCGTGTTCGATGTGGTTTAATCTACGCTCTATCTCGTCGATGTGTTGATACCAATTGCTGTGTTTAGTTGGGCATTTTATTCGAAGGACATCGCCGATGATTTTCATTCGTGTTTCGACTGGATTTGATGATGGCGTATACGGTGATGTGAATCTCGGCTGTATTTTTAACTGTTTCCAGTGATCTATCCAATCCTTCATTGTGAATTGACTTCCATTATCGGACAGAATCTTTTCAGGTTTGCCGTATTTCTCGATAAAACGATTCATCCTATCGATACAAACATTAACTGAAGCTTTGTTTATTGTATACAGCTTCGTGAATTTGGAGAAGACATCCATAACGACGAAGATCCGATTTACGTTTCCACGTCCTGACGGTAATGGAGCGTATAGATCGATGGACAATAATTGGCCAGGTTTGTCAGCAAAGACCGATAGGAAGGGGCCTGATAATGTCGTGTTTATATTTTTTGATCTCTTACAGGTTTCACAGTTCGAGCAGAATAGTTCAATTTCGTATTTTGTTCCAGGCCAATCTAAGAATCGTCGCACTAACTCCAGTGTTTTCCGAGATCCTGGATGGGTAAACTCTTCATGATAAAATTTGATCAACAATTCTCGGGTTGACTCGGGGGTGTATATTCTCTTATTACCATCGAGATTCATATAATAGATGATGTTGTTTTTTTTTTCAACACGCGGTGATCGTCTTTCTAGCTGAACCGTGATTTCTCTACTTTTCTTTTGCAGGTTTGACATGTTGTTCATTAGCGACGATATGTCGATTGTGTTATCACCACCAATCAACATTAGTACAATCGGGAAGTCAGCATTTCGATATACTACAGCTTTGAGTGGGGAGCAATATCTGCTCAAAGCGTCCGCTGCGATATTTTTACTGCCCGGTATGTGTTCGGTAGCGGTTATTGAAAAGCTAGTGAGAAACGTTCTCCACCACACTACTCTTTGCGAAACGTTGTCTTTTAGGCCTATTAGGTACTGTAGGCATCGACTGTCAGATCGTATCCAGACCTCGTGATCAGTAAGCATATATAGATTCTTTTTCATCGTGTATATTATTGCTAACATTTCCTTTTCAAATGCAGGATAGTTCCTCTCGGATTTTTTTAATAGTCTGCTTACCATCGATAGTACTTTCGGTTTCTCATCCTCGTCCTCGCTGAGGAATTGAACGACTATTCCCGAGGTGGCGAAGTCGGAAGCGTCTGTTATTACGTAGAATGGAAGGTTCCAGTTCGGATGTGACTGAAGCAAGCACTTAACCATTTCTGATTTTACTTTTTCGAATGCTTGTTTATGTTCATTGGTCCACTCATATGTAATGTCATTTTTCAACAGGTTACATAACGGAGCGATTATATCAGCGTATTTTGGAACGTGTCCCCGATAATAGTTTGCTACTCCGAGGAACGATTGGACTTCTTTTTTCGTCGTTGGAGCTTTGAAATTGTGAATCACTTCCGCTCGTTTTGGATCGGGTCGTATTCCGTCTGCGTCGATGACATACTCTAAGTATCGAGCTGTATCTCGGAACCATGAGCACTTTTCTAATTATAATGTCATATTGTACTTTACGAACCTTTCTAGAACTAAACGAATGTGTTCCAGGTGTTCCTGGTTGTGTTTGTGAATGTATCAAGATATCGTCGACATATACTGTAACGCATTGATCGAGTCCGCTCAGAACGATTCTCATGGCTGCTACAAAGGCTTGTATTGCATCCTTTAGGCCGAAGATTATTCGATTTAACACATACGGTCTCCCCTGGAATTGGAAAGCTATGTATTTTCGGGATTCCGGAGATAGAGGAATTTGTAGGAATCCCCACCTCGCATCCAGCTTCGTAAACACTCTCATCTCGGATAGACTTAATTTTATTGTTTCAATGGGTGGAACTGTATCCCCTCTTGTACCCATATATTGGTTTACCCTCCGAGCATCGAGGAAAGGGCGAATATCACCGTTTTCTTTTTTTGTATGTTATCGGTGAGAAATATTCGCTCGACTCAGGACTTATAATCCCTTGTTTCTCCCAATCGTCGAACAGTTCTTTCACTTTCGGAATCCAAGCCTTTGCGATTATTCTCTCTTTCTCGTCCATTTTCTTCGTGTCCGGGGACATATTTAGAGTATGTCTATACGCTGCGCATCTACCGATCCTTTCAGCGAAGGCTTCGTGGTTTCCTCGCAGGACATCTCCGAATTCCTGAGCTAACTTGTTCGATAGAGGAATTCTCGACCTAGTATGATCGGTGCGTTCTAGGTCTTATTTATATGGAGCGTCGTTGTCATTTCAATGTCATCCCCATGTTCATCGACCATTATGAATCGTAGATTTATCGATCCATAAACTCGTATAGCGGGTTTTCCGACAGCATACCCAACTTTCTGCGTCGGGCAGTTCACGTGCATGAGATATAGGTCGGGGTTGTGTTTTTCCAGGAATTGAAGAAATTTCTCGGTTATCCAGCTGTATGGAGAACCTTGATCGATATATGTCCTGTAAACCTTTCTCGCTTTGCCCATAATGCTATTTATTATAAAGGGTGGAAACCACAGCATTGTGTCGACGAAGTTATTCTCGGATTCGACTACCTCCGGATCTGATTCGAAGTCTTCCATGATGTGGAAACAAAATGTTCCATATGGATCCTCTTCGTCTGTTTGTTGAGGGTCATCAGCTTCTGATTTCTCGCTTTCGTCACATCAATCCTGGTCATCGTGTCCTGTGATCAGGTTAACATTAGGACTTATTTCATTGTCCTTTCGATCAACGTGGTCTGCATTTAGAGACGCTAAATTTTCATCGATTAGGTGTGTCTCCTCTTTGTTGTAGCGACGTGGGACGGCATAGATGGATCTTTCGTCTCCCGAGATAATTACTTTATCTTTATTCTAGTTCTCGTATTTTCGAGTGAAGATCCTTTCGATGTCGAGAATATACACGTCCTTGAAATCGGACTTAAGGTTACAAATTCGGCTATTGAATCTCCGAAGTCGAGATCTATAAAATTGGTTATCTATCCTCATTGGGTCTGGTGAGATCGTCGTTATAATTATTTTCTCAACTCGACTTTTCCGTAATAACTCGTCGAGGAGATATCGAAGTTTCGAGATGATCGTATCTTTGTCTGCATCTGGACTGAGGATGAATTCTTCTCCAAACCGATGATTATACGGGTATTTTCTTTTGCAGCCCTTCGTATAACCTCTAGGAGTGGAGCCAATCGGTTCAACTTCTCAAAACCTGCTGTCTTGTCGATATTGAGGTTTTGGGCGCTCGATAGACCACTATTCCTTAACCAACTTAGAATGGTTGCATCGCCAAAAACCTGATATGTCTTCCACTCTGGTATTACGAACTCATTTTTCATTACAGTTGTCGGTCTGTTTTTATCGAATTTTTCGATAGGGCGTCCTATGCGACTGGCCATAGGCGCCTTCTTTAGTTTCCCTGGTTCTGGTGGGAAGTTTCATCGGGAATATACGAGTTTGCATACTTTTGGTCACCGATGTTTAGTACTGGTTGCTGTTTCACCTGTTTGCTTATATTTCCAGAATTTTCTTCGTGAAATAAATTATGTAGGTACTCGAGTTTTGTTGAGAATTCAACCAGATTTGCAACGTCAGATTTGAGTATTTGGTCTCTGTATGGTATTGGCACTTTTTTCACCAAAATCCCATATATGGTCTGGATGTCTTCGCCACATTCGAGTAGTCGGGTGTATATGTGTATCGCGTAGTCAGCTACCGAATCGTATTTTCTTGAATCATATTGACCATCTCGAATGACTTGCACTTGGGCTTGCTTTCTCAACTTATTCCAGTAGACTGTCACGAAATGATCTCGGGCTTGTTGGTACCCCCAATTCTCTCGATAAACTGCTCCTCCTGGAAACTTGTTCACGTCCATCATTTTCCCGAAGACTCGACCTAGTTGTTCATCATCTTGGTCCAGATCCTCGACGCAGCTTTCAAACTCCCAAAGGAATTCTTCTGGGGTTCGATGGTCTTTGTGTCCAGTGCACGCTGGCATCCTCGAAGGATCGAACAATCTTGATGTTTTCTGTAGTGGTGCTATTCTCAAGAACGTCTGGCTTCCTCCAGCTTCACAATGTCTTCGTATCGGTGTCCTCTCTCTTTGATTTGGTAGGTACGTGGGAATTGTTGTATCTTTGACATGTTTCATGATCGTTGGAGGTGGTGTTTCAGGTCTGAAACCTACTGGAATGTCCGACATTTCTCTCCGAGTAGTTTGTGCCATCGGGTCTCTCGAGATCGGCTATCGATCGATTTTTCTTTCGAAGTAATCAAATTGCTCTCTGATCTGAGACTTCGTTTCCATGCTCAGTAGTTTTATTTGCTCGAGGATTTCCCGAGAGCTTGGACTTTGTTCTCTTCTTTTGATGGCGCTCACCAACGTCGAACTGGCTACAGGCTTCCGAGTGGTCTCTGCTTGGCTCTGCGCAATTGTGATTTCCTCATCTTCTTTGGGTGGTGTTTTGTCATCCTCGATGGGTATGTAGAACGAGTCATTATAAAACTGCGCGTCTTCAAAATCGACTTTCTTTTTCATTTGTTCAAGCTCGATTTCGGCTATCCTCTCACGTATTCTTGACGTTGAAGGATTTTCCGAGGATTTTCTTTTTGAGATTTCTCTCTCGAGAGCTCTGTCTCGATACTCAAATTCGCTGTTCTTTTCAGCTACCTTAACCGCACGTAATTCAGCTGCTTTTCTTCTTTTTTCACTTTTTTCGAACATCGAATCTCGAACAACACATTCCCTGCGATATCGTGCGGTGCTTTCGGATTGTCGAAGATAGAGATTCCAGTAGAACTCGAATGGATTGGTTCCCTTAGATGGTTCAGGTACCTTATTTGAGTCAAAGGACCATAAATTCTTTAGCGTTTCCTCCTCCTCCATGATGGCAGATCCTTTGGTGACGTTCACGTCATCCTCGCCCATCGCAACTTCTCGACTGTTCACTCTTAGGCCAAAAACATGAACAGTCAGTCTCGTTTTAGACGTGATAGTTTCCCGTTCGTCATGAATACGAAATACTATTCACGACATAATACAACTCTTTTATACGGCAGCAAGTCACCAGTTAAATTGTTTTCACCGATACTTTGGAATGTGAACGTTGGTTGTAGACTTAAATAACTTGCGATATTATTCCTACGAATTCAAGACGAATATCCGCTCGAGATTGGATGGTTCACCGAACTTCGAGAACCATGAGGCGATGTGAAGTATAACCTGCACAACCTGATATTAGTTACCATACTTGTAAGTAACCTTTTTCGATTGTAATAAAGTGTATACTGTGATAATGGGTCGGCCAACTTATTTATTTCCACTTATATAAATTCGCCCGATATACTTCGTAGGCCCTGGGAGCTATCGCTGGTAGGCGGTGGCCTAACTGTTTGAGTTGGTTTGTGGTTTTGACTCTACAATTGATCGAGACTTATTGATATACTTTGAATCGTGATATCATTCCCTATACTCGGGATGTACGTTCGTTTTTGGACATCACATCTACGTTTTACTTGGCGACCGTGACAGGACTTGATCGACTTGTCTTTCAAGTTCTGTGGCCGAGCCTAATGCAAACGCCTTATCCACAACCTTCCGTCTTAATGTTACTTCCGTCCGTTATGAGGGTGTGATTCGAGAATAGTCCATTCTCAATCTAAAACCTTCACATGTGGATATATATACTATCTCATGTTATTCGTAGATCCGTATTGCTAGTCGGTACTGTAGTTTACACGGGTGTATATCAACAAATGTGGAGAGTGTACCTCCTTCTTTCGATCATGTTCTGGAACCACCCGTCCAAAATTATTTCCGTTCTTACTTTCATTTTTTTTTCCGGGTTTCTTTCTTACCATATTTTATCAATAAGAGTAGAAAGATCGTACGAGAAGAAACAAAAGTCCGCCATCTGAGTTTTGTTAAAACCCATCCGATCGGTTTGTTGCTCAGCATGATCGTTAGAGCGATCCTTTAAGCTGGATAGGTCTGATCTACCTGTTCATGTCGGGATTGGCACTATCCAAATTTACCAAAAGTGTCTGGCGACTGTTGACTGGCCGGCTTTGCCGCAGCCATTTTTATTTTTGTTGGGCATCTGATTCCCACGAGTGCTAATTGGAGAAAGTCTTTCTCCGTTCTATGACGCAAATGCAGCAAGTAAACTGCAGTGAAAGCCACATCGACTTCAGCGTTTAGCTCTATGCCTTACGAAGCGTGTCAACCTAAATTTGATAAAAATAATAAACTCAACGTAAACTACTAAAACAACCTGATGTTCGAGGATTAGGTCCCTCGTGTTTAATTTTATAGTTAGTGTGATAAACAATGTCCCGTTCGAGGCGCAAGCTTCCTTAATAAATTTTGTGTTCAAGACTGTTGGTCGTTACAGTCATTTGCTATGGCCCTAAGCCTACCGATCATGTTTTGATCTTAGCATTTTATCGGCAGTGTGCCGTAGAAAATAGTTATCGTAGTTAACCTAACTATTGTATGTCGCTTTTAGTGGCCCAGTATTTTATTGTTCGACAAACTCTCTTTTAACGACTCTTAACAGACTAAAATAACATCGTACAGGTGTGTATTAAAATAAAATGAAAAGATAGGCTAAATTAAAAGCCACCCGTATTCCCGTAATTGTACTTACGACGTACCGATTTTAAAATAAAGTAACTAAGCCCTAATCGATTTTTTTTTATCTGCCCAATGTTATGGATCTTGGTCCAATTCATAACATACATAATAATTTAGGGATTCTAGAAATATTTTCGATACTATACTTCCAGAAGATCTCCCTAAAAGTAAGACCTACCCATTAATTAGTTAAGTCGATATACTTGTTAGTTTTAGCTGAGCCGTAAATCCCCCCTGTTCCAGGTATATCGCCGAGCAGAGCCATAGACATCGATTGCTAGTCTGTTAGGATAAAACGTATCGATCTAGTTAGGGGAAATATTAGCCGTTCTACTAAACTTGGGACAGCAAATTTCGTCGGAGATGGACGGTATTGGGGACGATGATAACCCCAACCCCTTTGACACCCCCGACCACCTGAGTAGACGCGATAGTGACGAAGTGATGAATACTCGAGAAGTTGCGATGGTCGAGGATGACGTGAATGTCACCAAAGGATCTGCCATCATGGAGGAGGAGGAAACGCTAAAGAATTTATGGGCCTTTGACTCAAATAAGGTACCCGAACCACCTAAGGGAACCGATCCAGTCGAGTTCTACCGGAATCTCTATCTTCGACAATTGGAAAGCACTGCACGATATCGCAGGGAATGTGTTGTTCGAGATTCAATGTTCGAAAAAAGTGAAAAAAGAAGAAAAGCAGATGAATTACGTGCGGTTTAGGTAGCTGAAAAGAACAGCGAATTTGAGTATCGGGACAGAGCTCTCGAGAGAGAAATCTCAAAAAGAAAATCCTCGGAAAATCCTTCAACGTCAAGAATACGTGAGAGGATAGCCGAAATCGAGCTTGATCAAATGAAAAAGAAAGTCGATTTTGAAGACGCGCAGTTTTATAATGACTCGTTGTACATACCCATCGAGGATGACAAAACACCACCCACGGAAGATGAGGAAATCACGATTGCGCAGAGCCAAGAAGAGACCACTCGGAAGCCTGTAGCCAGTTCGACGTTGGTGAGCGCCATCAAAAGAAGAGAACAAAGTCCAAGCTCTCGGGAAATCCTCGAGCAAATAAAACTACTGAACATGGAAACGAAGTCTCAGATCAGAGAGCAATTTGATTACTTCGAAAGAAAAATCGATCGATTGCCGATCTCGAGAGACCCGATGGCACAAACTACTTGGAGAGAAATGTCGGACATTCCAGTAGGTTTCAGACCTGAAACACCACCTCCAATGATCATGAAACATTTCAAAGATATAACAATTCCCATGTATCTACCAAATCAAAGAGAGAAGACACCGATACAAAGACATCGTGAAGCTGGAGGAAGCCAGACGTTCTTGAAAATAGCACTGCTACAGAAAACATCAAGATTGTTCGATCTTTCGAGGATGCCAGCGTACACTGGACACAAAAACCATCGAACCCCAGAAGAATTCCTTAGGGAGTTCAAAAGCTGCGTCGAGGATCTAGACCAAGATGACGAACAACTAGGTCGAGTCTTTGGGAAAATGATGGACGTGAATAAGTTTCCAGGAGGAGCAGTTTATCGAGAGAATTGGGGGTACCAACAAGCCCGAGATCATTTCGTGACAGTCTACTGGAATAAGTCGAGAAAGCAAGCCCAAGTGCAAGCCATTCGAAATGGTCAATATGATTCAAGAAAATACAATTCGGTAGCTGACTACGCGATACACATATACACCCGACTACTCGAATGTGGCGAAGACATCCAGACCATATATGGGATTTTGGTGAAAAAAGTGCCAATGCCATACAGATACCGAATACTCGAATCTGACGTCGCAAATCTGGTTGAATTCTCAACAAAACTCAAGTACTTACATAGTTTATTTCACGAAGAAAATTCTGGAAATATAAGCAAAAAGGTGAAACAGCAACCGGTACTAAACATCGGTAACCAAAAGTACACAAACTAGTATATTCCCGATGAAACCTCCCACCAGAACCAGGGAAACTAAAGAAGGCGCCTATGGCCGGTTGCATAGGACACCCTATCGAAAAACTCGATAAAAACAGACTGACAACTGTAATGAAAAATGAGTTTGTAATACCAGAGTGGAAGACATATCAGGTTTTTGGCGATGCAACCATTCTAAGTTGGTTAAGGAATAGTGGTCTATCGAGTGCCCAAAACCTCAATATCGACAAGACAGCAGGTTTTGAGAAGTTGAACCGATTGGCTCCACTCCTAGAGGTTATACAAAGGGCTGCAAAAGAAAATACCCGTATAATCATCGGTTTTGGAGAAGAATTCATCCTCAGTCCAGATGCAGACGAAGATACGATAATCTTGAAACTTCGATATCTCCTCGACGAGATATTACGGAAAAGTCGAGTTGAGAAAATAATTATAACGACGATCTCACCAGACCCAATGAGGATAGATAACCAATTTTATAGATCTCGACTTCGGAGATTCAATAGCCGAATTTGTAACCTTAAGTCCGATTTCAAGGATGTGTATATTCTCAACATCGAAAGGATCTTCACTCGAAAATACGAGAACAAGAATAAAGATAAAGTAATTATCCCGGGAGATGAAAGATCCATATATGCCGTCCCACATCGCTACAACAAAGAGGAGACACACCTAATCGATGAAAATTTAGCATCTCTAATTGCAGACCACGTCGATCGAAAGGACAACGAAATAAGTCCTAATGTTAACCTGATCACAGGACACGATGAATAGGATCGATGTGACAAAAGCGAGAAATCAGAAGCCGATGACCCTCAACAAACAGACGAAGAGGATCCATATGGAACGTTCTGTTTCCACATCATGGATGACGTCGAATCAGATCCGGAGGAAGTCGAATCCAAGAATAACTTCGTCGACACAAGGCCGTGGTTTCCGCCCTTTATAATAAATAGCATTATGGGCAAAGCGAGAAAGGTTTACAGGACATATATCGATCAAGGTTCTCCATACAGCTGGATAACCGAGAAATTCCTTCAATTCCTGGAAAAACACAACCCCGACCTATATCTCATGCACGTGAACTGCCCGACGCAGAAAGTTGGTTATGCTGTCGGAAAACACGCTATACGAGTTTATGGATCGATAAATCTACGATTCATAATGGTCGATAAACATGGGGACGACATCGAAATGACAACGACGCTCCATATAAATAAGAGCTTCAACGCACCGATCATACTAGGTCGAGAATTCCTCTACGTATACGATGGAAGACCTAGTGTGAGATATCGGTTGGTCGACTTTGTAGATTCACGAGACAGATTGAAACGAATTGAGATACCAGGAGTTCAATTTGGTGCCATTGAACCTATTCTCAACATCGGGCCAATGGACGAAACTCCATTCGAGATCGAAAACAAAATCGAGAAAATATTGAAGGAATTAGAGGTATCCAACAAGATAGCTCAGGAATTCGGAGATGTCCTGCGAGGAAACCACGAAGCCTTCGCTGAAAGGATCGGTAGATGCACAGCGTATACACATACTCTAAATATGTCCCCGGACACGAAGAAAATGGACGAGAAAGAGAGAATAATCGCAAAGGCTTGGATTCCAAAAGTGAAAGAACTGTTCGACGATTGGGAGAAACAAGGGATTATAAGTCCTGAGTCCAGCGAATATTTCTCACCGATAACATACAAAAAAAGAAAACGGTGATATTCGCCCTTTCCTCGATGCTCGGAGGATAAACCAATATATGGGTACAAGAGGGGATAGAGTTCCACCCATTGAAACAATAAAATTAAGTCTATCCGAGATGAGAGTGTTTACAAAGCTGGACGTGAGGTGGGGATTCCTACAAATTCCTCTATCTCCGGAATCCCGAAAATACATAGCTTTCCGATTCCAGGGGAGACCGTATGTGTTAAATCGAATAATCTTTGGCCTAAAGGACGCAATACAAGCCTTTGTAGCAGCCATGAGAATCGTTCTGAGCAGACTCGATCAATGTGTTACAGTATATGTCGACGATATCTTGATACATTCACAAACACAACCAGGAACACCTGGAACAAATTTGTTTAGTTCTAGAAAGGTTCGTATGAGTGGACCAATGAACATAAACAAGCATTCGAAAAAGTAAAATCAGAAAAGGTTATGTGCTTGCTTCAGTCACATCCGAACTGGAACCTTCCATTCTACGTAATAACAGACGCTTCCGACTTCGCCATCTCGGGAATAGTCGTTCAATTCCTCAGCGAGGACGAGGATGAGAAACCGAAAGTACTATCGATGGTAAGCAGACTATTAAAAAAGTCCGAGAGGAACTATCCTACATTCAAAAAGGAAATGTTAGCAATAATATACACGATGAAAAAGAATCTATATATGCTTACTGATCACGAGGTCCGGATACAAACTGACTGTCGATGCCTACAGTACCTAATAGGCCTAAAAGACGACGTTTCGCAAAGAGTAGCGTGGTGGAGAACGTTTCTCACTAGCTTTTTGATAACCGCTACTGAACACATACTGGGCAGTAAAAATATCGCAGAGGACGCTTTGAGCAGATATTGCTCCCCACTCGAAGCTGTAGTATATCGAAATGCTGACTTCCCGATTGTACTAATGTTGATCGGTGCTGATAACACAATCACCATATCGTCGCTAATGAACAACATGTCAAACCTGCAAAAGAAAAGTAGAGAAATCACGGTTCAGCTAGAAAGATGATCACCGCGTGTTGAAAAAGAAAACAACATCATCTATTATATGAATCGCGATGTTAATAATAGAATATACGCCCCCGAGTCAACCCGAGAATTGTTGATCACATTTTATCATGAAGAGTTTACCCATCCAGGATCTCGGAAAACACTGGAGTTAGTGCGACGATTCTTCGATTGGCCTGGATCAAAATACAAGATCAAACTATTCTGCTCGAACTGTGAAACCTGTAAGAGATCAAAAAATATAAACACGACATTATCAGGCCCCTTCCTATCAGTCTTTGCTGACAAACCCGGCCAATTATTGTCCATCGATCTATACGCTCCATTACCATCAGGACGTGGAAACGTAAATCGGATCTTCGTCGTTATGGATGTCTTCTCCAAATTCACGAAGCTGTATACAATAAACAAAGCTTCAGTTAATGTTTGTATCGATAGGATGAATCGTTTTATCGAGAAATACGGCAAACCTGAAACAATTCTGTCCGATAATGGAAGTCAATTCACAACGAAGGATTGGATAGATCACTTTAAACAGTTAAAAATACAGCCGAGATTCACATCGCCGTATACGCCATCATCAAATCCAGTCGAAACACGAATGAAAATCATCGGCGATGTCCTTCGAATAAAATGCCCAACTAAACACCGCAATTGGTATCAACACATCGACAAGATAGAGCGTAGATTAAACCACATCCAACACGCTACTACTGGAATACCACCAGCAACTTTGATGGAAAAGGTAAAATTCGATTACGAAGGAAGAGCGATACCACTAATCGACGAAGAATATAAAGTGTTCATGGAAAAAGCGATACAAACCACAAAAAATGACCTCGCAAAGAAAAGTAGAATTCGAACTAAAACCCAGTACATCGAGAGATGCGGGTAAGCCCTCTAAAGAATTTAAAATACCAAGATTGTTGACGAGATCTCAGGAGGTAACTATATTTCCAGTTGACGACAAAGTAGAAAATGTAGACGAAGCAGCCCCAGCAGTGCCCTTAGAAGAAATCCCAGCCGACGTCATAAAACCAAAGGAGTTCTGCCCAAACACAAATGTTCCAGTCATGACACAGGGTGAAATAAAGAAGAAGCTGCCGAGTGTATTTTGTATTTCGTTAATTATGGATAGAACCATTTTTGCTGGTCGAGAGAAGATGTTATGCTTCGATGTTCGGTGTCCGGTATCGTATATAAATTCGAAAGTGCTCTGCAACACAGCAGATAATACCAGTCCCCCGAAACACTTGGACCTGCGAGTGGTCCACTACACGATTTCTCGAATCTGGAGAAACCATCTCAATGGAGCTCGTCGGTAGAAATGGCGTACGATTTCGGGAAACATTCTACCTCGTCCGAAACTCACAGCGTGATATAAACCGGATGGTATTGGGGACGTCGTTTGCGGCCAAATATCTTAAAGCCGTCGTTGGAGAGCCCACCGTCGACCAAATATTTCTAGTCAACAATGGTAGGACTTATCGACAACAATATCAGCTCCCCGAAGAAATAATGTAATTATCGGACGTTTAACAAACTTTTCTTTATTTTTTATTTTTTTTATCCTGAAAATCGATATAATACCCACGATTGTTCCTATTAATTCTATTTCCACCCATCGATCGCGCTACTCGATACAATTTTATAAGTTTTTTTTATTTTTCTATCAATCATTGTCTCGTTTCTTGGGCTTAAGTTAATATTTTAATGTTTTCGTTGTTTTGTTAACCTCTTTCTATAATGTTCCAGATTCTTTCTTTACCGCTATCCTATTAATTATACACCCGCCTATTCTCTCAGTTGTAGTTTTGTGATATCCCTTCCTTTTTTTGGAGGTAAAACACTCTTGACTCTTGTTTGTTTCTATTTATTTTTATCAAATATATTTTTTTTCGTAATTCAGAATATTTTAATCAATGGACTAACCCTTTTCTTTATATGTCTTATTTCAGCTAAGTTACCAAATGTCCGAAGGCTGCGGGTGATCCCTCGCTTTGAAATTTGGGGAGAAGGGAGTTGTGACATCTGACTACCCGTAGCCTTCCCTTCACATCACCATCGACTTGTACTATTATTACGATAGGGAACGGCTCTCGAATTCTAAGTTTATAATAACGATAAGGTAAACAGGAAATACGCCGATTCCTCAATGGATATAAATTCCCAAAGTCTAAGAAACATCAAAGACACGTCGATTAACTACTTTTAACAATATGGTGACGTGTAGAATTACAATATCGATCATCGGTGAACCAAATCTTATCTCTCTTGACTGTTCACGTTTTTGGCCTAAGAGTGAACAGTCAGTCTCGATTTAGACGTGATAGTTTTCCATTCGTCGTGAATACGAAATACTATTCACAACATAATACAACTCTTTTATACAACAGCAAGTCACCAGTTAAATTGTTTTCACCGATACTTTCGAATGTAGACGTCAGTTGTAGACTTAAATAACTCGCGATATTATTCCTACAAATTCAAGACAAATATCCGCTCGAGATTTGATGGTTCACCGAACTTCGAGAACCATGAGGCGATGTGAAGTATAACCTGCATGATCTGATATTAGTTACCATACTTGTAAGTAACCTTTTTCAATTGTAATAAAGTATATACTGTGATAATGGGTCGGCCAACTTATTTATTTCCACTTATATAAATTTGCCTGATATACTTCGTAGGCCCTGGGAGCTATCGCTGGTAGGCTGATGGCCTAACTGTTTGAGCTGGTTTGTGGTTTCGACTCTACGATTGATCGAGACTTATTGATATACTTCAAATCGTGATATTATTCCCTATACTCGGTATGTACATGTGACGTCCGAAAACGAACGTACATACCGAGTATAGGGAATAATATCACGATTTGAAGTATATCAATAAGTCTCGATCAATCGTAGAGTCGAAACCACAAACCAGCTCAAACAGTTAGGCCACCAGCCTACCAGCGATAGCTCCCAGGGCCTACGAAGTATATCGGGCAAATTTATATAAGTGGAAATAAATAAGTTGGAGGACCCATTATCACAGTATACACTTTATTACAATTGAAACAGGTTACTTACAAGTATGGTAACTAATATCAGGTCGTGCAGGTTATACTTCACATCGCCTCATGGTTCTCGAAGTTCGGTGAACCATCAAATCTCGAGCGGATATTCGTCTTGAATTTGTAGGAATAATATCGCGAGTTATTTAAGTCTACAACTGACGTTCACATTCGAAAGTATCGGTGAAAACAATTTAACTGGTGACTTGCTGTCGTATAAAAGAGTTGTATTATGTCGTGAATAGTATTTTGTATTCACGACAAATGGAAAACTATCACGTCTAAAACGAGACTGACTGTTCACTCTTAGGCCAAAAACGTGAACAGTCAAGAGAGATAAGATTTGGTTCACCGATGATCGATATTGTAATTCTACACATCACCATATTGTTAAAAGTAGTTAATCGACGTGTCTTTGATGTTTCTTAGACTTTGGGAATTTATATCCATTCAGGAATCGGCGTATTTCCTGTTTACCTTATCGTTATTATAAACTTAGAATTCGAGAGCCGTTCCCTATCGTAATAATAGTACAAGTCGATGGTGATGTGAAGGGAAGGCTACGGGTAGTCAGATGTCACAACTCCCTTCTCCCCAAATTTCAAAGCGAGGGATCACCCGCAGCCTTCGGACATTTGGTAACTTAGCTGAAATAAGACATATAAAGAAAAGGGTTAGTCCATTGATTAAAATATTCTGAATTACGAAAAAAAATATATTTGATAAAAATAAATAGAAACAAACAAGAGTCAAGAGTGTTTTACCTCCAAAAAAAGGAAGGGATATCACAAAACTACAACTGAGAGAATAGGCGGGTGTATAATTAATAGGATAGCGGTAAAGAAAGAATCTGGAACATTATAGAAAGAGGTTAACAAAACAACGAAAACATTAAAATATTAACTTAAGCCCAAGAAACAAGACAATGATTGATAGAAAAATAAAAAAAACTTATAAAATTGTATCGAGTTGCGCGATCGATGGGTGGAAATAGAATTAATAGGAACAAACCAAAGGAACAATCGTGGGTATTATATCGATCTTCAGGATAAAAAAAAAATAAAAAATAAAGAAAAGTTTGTTAAACGTCCGATAATTACATTATTTTTTCGGGGAGCTGATATCGTTGTCGATACGTCCTACCATCGTTGACTAGAAATATTTGGTTGATGGTGGGCTCTCCGACGACGGCTTTAAGATATTTGGCCGCAAACGACGTCCCCAATACCATCCGGTTTATATCAAGCTGTGAGTTTCGGACGAGGTAGAATGTTTCCCGAAATCGTACGCCATTTCTACCGACAAGCTCCATTGAGATGGTTTCTCCAGATTCGAGAAATCGTGGAGTGGACCACTCGCAGGTCCAAGTGTTTTGGGGGACCGGTATTATCTGCTGTGTTGCAGAGCACTTTCGAATTTATATACGATACCGGACACAGAACATCGAAGCATAACATCTTCTCTCGACCAGCAAAGATGGTTCTATCCATAATTAACGAAATACAAAATACACTGGGAAGCTTCTTCTTTATTTCACCCTGTGTCATGACTGGAACATTTGTGTTTGGGCAGAACTCCTTTGGTTTTATGACGTCGGCTGGGATTTCTTCTAAGGGCACTGCTGGGGCTGCTTCGTCTACGTTTTCTACTTTGTCGTCAACTGGAAATATATTTACCTCCTGAGATCTCGTCAACAATCTTGGTATTTTAAATTCTTTAGAGGGCTTACCCGCATCTCTCGATGTACTGGGTTTTAGTTCGAATTCTACTTTTCTTTGCGAGGTCATTCTTTGTGTTTTGTATCGCTTTTTCCATGAACACTGTATATTCTTCATCAGTTAGTGGTATCGCTCTTCCTTCGTAATCGAATTTTACCTTTTCCATCAAAGTTGCTGGTGGTATTCCAGTAGTAGCGTGTTGGATGTGGTTTAATCTACGCTCTATCTTGTCGATGTGTTGATACCAATTGCTGTGTTTAGTTGGGCATTTTATTCGAAGGACATCGCCGATGATTTTCATTCGTGTTTCGACTGGATTTGATGATGGCGTATACGGCGATGTGAATCTCGGCTGTATTTTTAACTGTTTAAAGTGATCTATCCAATCCTTCGTTGTGAATTGACTTCCATTATCGGACAGAATTGTTTCAGGTTTGCCGTATTTCTCGATAAAACGATTCATCCTATCGATACAAACATTAACTGAAGCTTTGTTTATTGTATACAGCTTCGTGAATTTGGAGAAGACATCCATAACGACGAAGATCCGATTTACGTTTCCACATCCTGACGATAATGGAGCGTATAGATCGATGGACAATAATTGGCCGGGTTTGTCAGCAAAGACCGATAGGAAGGGGCCTGATAATGTCGTGTTTATATTTTTTGATCTCTTACAGGTTTCACAGTTCGAGCAGAAAAGTTCAATTTCGTATTTTGTTCCAGGCCAATCGAAGAATCGTCGCACTAACTCCAGTGTTTTCCGAGATCCTGGATGGGTAAACTCTTCATGATAAAATTTGATCAACAATTCTCGGGTTGACTCCGGGGTGTATATTCTCTTATTACCATCGCGATTCATATAATAGATGATGTTGTTTTTTTTTTTCAACACGCGGTGATCGTCTTTCTAGCTGAACCGTGATTTCTCTACTTTTCTTTTGCAGGTTTGACATGTTGTTCATTAGCGACGATATGGCGATTGTGTTATCACCACCGATCAACATTAGTACAATTGGGAAGTCAGCATTTCGATATACTACAGCTTTGAGCGGGGAGCAATATCTGCTCAAAGCGTCCGATGCGATATTTTTACTGCCCGGTATGTGTTCGGTAGCGGTTATCGAAAAGCTAGTGAGAAAAGTTCTCCACCACACTACTCTTTGCGAAACGTCGTCTTTTAGGCCTATTAGGTACTGTAGGCATCGACAGTCAGTTTGTATCCGGACCTCGTGATCAGTAAGCATATATAGATTCTTTTTCATCGTGTATATTATTGCTAACATTTCCTTTTCAAATGCAGGATAGTTCCTCTCGGATTTTTTTAATAGTCTGCTTACCATCGATAGTACTTTCGGTTTCTCATCTTCGTCCTCGCTGAGGAATTGAACGACTATTCCCGAGATGGCGAAGTCGGAAGCGTCTGTTATTACGTAGAATGGAAGGTTCCAGTTTGGATGTGACTGAAGCAAGCACATAACCTTTTCTGATTTTACTTTTTCGAATGCTTGTTTATGTTCATTGGTCCACTCATATGTAACGTCATTTTTCAACAGGTTACACAATGGAGCGATTATATCAGCGTATTTTGGAACGTGTTCCCGATAATAGTTCGCTACTCCAAGGAACGATTGGACTTCTTTTTTCGTCGTTGGAGCTTTGAAATTGTGAATCGCTTCCACTCGTTTTGGATTGGGTCGTATTCCGTCTGCGTCGATGACATACTCTAAGTATCGAGCTGTATCTCGGAACCATGAGCACTTTTCTAATTATAATGTCATATTGTACTTTACGAACCTTTCTAGAACTAAACGAATGTGTTCCAGGTGTTCCTGGTTGTGTTTGTGAATGTATCAAGATATCGTCGACATATACTCTAACGCATTGATCGAGTCCGCTCAGAACGATTCTCATGGCTGCTACAAAGGCTTGTATTGCGTCCTTTAGGCCGAAGATTATTCGATTTAACACATACAGTCTCCCCTGGAATCAAAAAGCTATGTATTTTCGGGATTCCGGAGATAGAGGAATTTGTAGGAATCCCCACCTCACGTCCAGCTTTGTAAACACTCTCATCTCGGATAGACTTAATTTTATTGTTTCAATGGGTGGAACTGTATCCCCTCTTGTACCCATATATTGGTTTATCCTCCGAGCATCGAGGAAAGGGCGAATATCACCGTTTTCTTTTTTTGTATGTTATCGGTGAGAAATATTCGCTCGACTCAGGACTTATAATCCCTTGTTTCTCCCAATCGTCGAACAGTTCTTTCACTTTTGGAATCCAAGCCTTTGCGATTATTCTCTCCTTCTCGTCCATTTTCTTCGTGTCTGGGGACATATTTAGAGTATGTGTATACGCTACGCATCTACCGATCCTTTCAGCAAAGGCTTCGTGGTTTCCTCGCAGGACATCTCCGAATTCCTGAGCTATCTTGTTCGATAGAGGAATTCTCGACCTAGTATGATCGGTGCGTTCTAGCTCTTATTTATATGGAGCGTCGTTGTCATTTCGATGTCGTCCCCATGTTTATCGACCATTATGAATCGTAGATTTATCGATCCATAAACTCGTATAGCGGGTTTTCCGACAGCATAACCAACTTTCTGCGTCGGGCAGTTCACGTGCATGAGATATAGGTCGGGGTTGTGTTTTTCCAGGAATTGAAGGAATTTCTCGGTTATCCAGCTGTATGGAGAACCTTGATCGATATATGTCCTGTAAACCTTTCTCGCTTTGCCCATAATGCTATTTATTATAAAGGGTGGAAAACACGGCCTTGTGTCGACGAAGTTATTCTCGGATTCGACTTCCTCCAGATCTGATTCGACATCTTCCATGATGTGGAAACAAAACGTTCCATATGGATCCTCTTCGTCTGTTTGTTGAGGGTCATCGGCTTCTGATTTCTCGCTTTTGTCACATCGATCCTATTCATCGTGTCCTGTGATCAGGTTAACATTAGGACTTATTTTGTTGTCCTTTCGATCGACGTGGTCTACAATTAGAGAAGCTAAATTTTCATCGATTAGGTGTGTCTCCTCTTTGTTGTAGCGATGTGGGACGGCATAGATGGATCTTTCGTCTCCCGAGATAATTACTTTATCTTTATTCTCATTCTCGTATTTTCGAGTGAAGATCCTTTCGATGTCGAGAATATACACATCCTTGAAATCGGACTTAAGGTTACAAATTCGGCTATTGAATCTCCGAAGTCGAGATCTATGAAATTGGTTATCTATCCTCATTGGGTCTGGTGAGATCGTCGTTATAATTATTTTCTCAACTCGACTTTTCCGTAATATCTCGTCGAGGAGATATCAATGTTTCAAGATTATCGTATCTTCGTCTGCATCTGGACTGAGGATGAATTCTTCTCCAAAACCGATGATTATACGGGTATTTTCTTTTGCAGCCCTTTGTATAACCTCTAGGAGTGGAGCCAATCGGTTCAACTTCTCAAAACCTGCTGTCTTGTCGATATTGAGGTTTTGGGCACTCGATAGACCACTATTCCTTAACCAACTTAGAATGGTTGCATCTCCAAAAACCTGATATGTCTTCCACTCTGGTATTACAAACTCATTTTTCATTACAGTTGTCAGTCTGTTTTTATCGAGTTTTTCGATAGGGTGTCCTATGCGACCGGCCATAGGCGCCTTCTTTAGTTTCCCTGGTTCTGGTGGGAGGTTTCATCGGGAATATACTAGTTTGTGTACTTTTGGTTACCGATGTTTAGTACGGGTTGCTGTTTCACCTTTTTGCTTATATTTCCAGAATTTTCTTCGTGAAATAAACTATGTAGGTACTCGAGTTTTGTTGAGAATTCAACCAGATTTGCAACGTCAGATTTGAGTATTCGGTCTCTGTATGGCATTGGCACTTTTTTCACCAAAATCCCATATATGGTCTGGATGTCTTCGCCACATTCGAGTAGTTGGGTGTATATGTGTATCGCGTAGGCTTGCTTTCTCCACTTATTCCAGTAGACTGTCACAAAATGATCTCGGGCTTGTTGGTACCCCCAATTCTCTCGATAAACTGCTCCTCCTGGAAACTTGTTCACGTCCATCATTTTCCTGAAGACTCGACCTAGTTGTTCATCATCTTGGTCCAGATCCTCGACACAGCTTTCAAACTCCCAAAGGAATTCTTCTGGGGTTCGATGGTCTTTGTGTCCAGTGTACGCTGGCATCCTCGAAGGATCGAACAATCTTGATGTTTTCTGTAGTGGTGCTATTCTCAAGAACGTCTGGCTTCCTCCAGCTTCACGATGTCTTCGATCGGTGTCCTCTCTCTTTGATTTGGTAGGTACGTGGGAATTGTTGTATCTTTGACATGTTTCATGATCGTTGGAGGTGGTGTTTCGGGTCTGAAACCTACTGGAATGTCCGACATTTCTCTCCGAGTAGTTTGTGCCATCGGGTCTCTCGAGATCGGCTATCGATCGATTTTTCTTTCAAAGTAATCAAATTGCTCTCTGATCTGAGACTTCGTTTCCATGCTCAGTAGTTTTATTTGCTTGAGGATTTCCCGAGAGCTTGGACTTTGTTCTCTTCTTTTGATGGCGCTCACCAACGTCAAACTGGCTACAGGCTTCCGAGTGGTCTCTGCTTGGTTCTGCGCAATCGTGATTTCCTCATCTTCTTTGGGTGGTGTTTTGTCATCCTCGATGGGTATGTACAACGAGTCATTATAAAACTGCGCGTCTTCAAAATCGACTTTCTTTTTCGTTTGATCGAGCTCGATTTCGGCTATCCTCTCACGTATTCTTGACGTTGAAGGATTTTCCGAGGATTTTCTTTTTGAGATTTCTCTTTCGAGAGCTCTGACTCGATCCTCAAATTCGCTGTTCTTTTCAGCTACCTTAACCACACGTAATTCAGCTGCTTTTCTTCTTTTTTCACTTTTTTCAAACATCGAATCTCGAACAACACATTCCCTGCGATATCGTGCAGTGCTTTCGGATTGTCGAAGATAGAGATTCCAGTAGAACTCGAATGGATTGGTTCACTTAGGTGGTTCAGGTACCTTATTTGAGTCGAAGGCCCATAAATTCTTTATCGTTTCCTCCTCCTCCATGATGGCAGATCCTTTGGTGACGTTCACGTCATCCTCCCCCATCGCAACTTCTCGAGTATTCATCACTTCGTCCCTATCGCGTCTACTCGGGTGGTCGGGGGTGTCAAAGGGGTTGGGGTTATCATCGTCCCCAATACCGTCCATCTCCGACGAAATTTGCTGTCCAAGTTTAGTAGAAAGGCTAATATTTCCGCTAACTAGATCGATACGTTTTATCCTAACAGACTAGCAATCGATGTCTATGGTTCTGCTCGGCGATATACCTGGAACAGGGGGATTTACGGCTCAGCTAAAACTAACAAGTATATCGACTTAACTAATTAATGGGTAGGTCTTACTTTTAGGGAGATCTTCCGGAAGTATAGTATCGAAAATATTTCTAGAATCCCTAAATTATTATGTATGTTATGAATTGGAACAAGATCCATAACATTGGGCAGATAAAAAAAAATCGATTAGGGCTTAGTTACTTTATTTTAAAATTGGTATGTCGTAAGTACAATTACGGGAATACGGGTGGCTTTTAATTTAGCCTATCTTTTCATTTTATTTTAATACACACCTGTACAATGTTATTTTAGTCTGTTAAGAGTCGTTAAAAGAGAGTTTGTCGAACAATAAAATACTGGGCCACTAAAAGCGATGTACAATAGTTAGGTTAAGTACGATAACTATTTTCTACGGCACACTGCTGAAAAAATGCTAAGATCAAAACATGATCGGTAGGCTTAGGGCCATAGCAAATGACTGTAACGACTAATAGTCTTGAACACAAAATTTATTAAGTAAGCTTGCGCCTCGAACGGGACATTGTTTATCACACTAACTATGAAATTAAACACGAGGGACCTAATCATCGAACATCAGGTTGTTTTAGTAGTTTACGTTGAGTTTATTATTTTTATCGAATTTAGGTTGACACGCTTCGTAAGGCATAGAGCTAAACGCTGAAGTCGATGTGGCTTTCACTGCAGTTTACTTGCTGCATTTGCGTCATAGAACAGAGAAAGACTTCCTCCAATTAGCACTCGTGGGAATCAGATACCCAACAAAAATAAAAATGGCTGTGGCAATGCCGGCCAGTCAACGGTCACCAGACACTTTTGGTAAATTTGGATAGTGCCAATCCCGACATGAACAGGTTGATCAGACCTATCCAGCTTAAAGGATCGCTCTAACGATCATGCTGAGCAACAAACCGATCGGATGGGTTTTAACAAAACTCAGATGGCGGACTTTTGTTTCTTCTCGTACGATCTTTCTACTCTTATTGATAAAATATGGTAAGAAAGAAACCCAGAAAAAAAATGAAAGTAAGAAGGGAAATAATTTTGGACGGGTGGTTCCAGAACATGATCGAAAGAAGGAGGTACACTCTCCACATTCGTTGATATACACCCGTGTAAACTACAGTACCAAGTAGCAATACGGATCTACGAATAACATGAGATTGTATATATCCGCATGTGAAGGTTTTAGATTGAGAATGGACTATTCTCGAATCACACCCTCATAACGGACGGAAGTAACATTAAGACTTCCGGTTGTGGATAAGGCGTTTGCATTAGGCTTGGCCACAGAACTTGAAAGACAAGTCGATCAAGTCCTGTCACGGTTGCCAAGTAAAACGTAGATGTGACGTCCGAAAACGAACGTACATCCCAAGTATAGGGAATGATATCACGATTCGAAGTATATCAATAAGTCTCGATCAATCGTAGAGTTGAAACCACAAACCAGCTCAAACAGTTAGGCCACCAGCCTACCAGCGATAGCTCCCAGGGCCTACGAAGTATATCGGGCGAATTTATATAAGTGGAAATAAATAAGTTGGCCGACCCATTATCACAGTATACACTTTATTACAATCGAAACAGGTTACTTACAAGTATGGTAACTAATATCAGGTTGTGCAGGTTATACTTCACATCGCCTCATGGTTCTCGAAGTTCGGTGAACCATCAAATCTCGAGCCGATATTTGTCTTGAATTTGTAGGAATAATATCGCGAGTTATTTAGGTCTACAACTGACGTTCACATTCGAAAGTATCAGTGATAACAATTTAACTGGTGACTTGCTGTCGTATAAAAGAGTTGTATTATGTCGTGAATAGTATTTCGTATTCACGACAAACTGAAAACTATCACGTCTAAAACGAGACTGACTGTTCACTCTTAGGCCAAAAACATGAACAGTCAGTCTTGTTTTAGACGTGATAGTTTCCCGTTCGTCATGAATACGAAATACTATTCACGACATAATACAACTCTTTTATACAGCAGCAAGTCCCCAGTTAAATTGTTTTCACCGATACTTTGGAATGTGAACGTTGGTTGTAGACTTAAATAACATGCGATATTATTCCTACGAATTCAAGACGAATATCCGCTCGAGATTTGAAGGTTCACCAAACTTTGAGAACCATGAGGCGATGTGAAGTATAACCTGCACGACCTGATATTAGTTACCATACTTGTAAGTAACCTTTTTCGATTGTAATAAAGTGTATACTGTGATAATGGGTCGGCCAACTTATTTATTTCCACTTATATAAATTCGCCCGATATACTTCGTAGGCCCTGGGAGCTATCGCTGGTAGGCGGTGGCCTAACAGTTTGAGTTGGTTTGTGGTTTCGACTCTACAATTGATCGAGACTTATTGATATACTTTGAATCATGATATCATTCCCTATACTCGGGATGTACGTTCGTTTTTGGACATCACATCTACGTTTTACTTGGCGACCGTGACAGGACTTGATCGACTTGTCTTTCGAGTTCTGTGGCCGAGCCTAATGCAAACGCCTTATCCACAACCTTCCGTCTTAATGTTACTTCCGTCCGTTATGAGGGTGTGATTCGAGAATAGTCCATTCTCAATCTAAAACCTTCACATGTGGATATATATACTATCTCATGTTATTCGTAGATCCGTATTGCTAGTCGTTACTGTGGTTTACACGGGTGTATATCAACGAATGTGGAGAGTGTACCTCCTTCTTTCGATCATGTTCTGGAACCACCCGTCCAAAATTATTTCCGTTCTTACTTTCATTTTTTTTTCCGGGTTTCTTTCTTACCATATTTTATCAATAAGAGTAGAAAGATCGTACGAGAAGAAACAAAAGTCCGCCATCTGAGTTTTGTTAAAACCCATCCGATCGGTTTGTTGCTCAGCATGATCGTTAGAGCGATCCTTTAAGCTGGATAGGTCTGATCAACCTGTTCATGTCGGGATTGGCACTATCCAAATTTACCAAAAGTGTCTGGCGACTGTTGACTGGCCGGCTTTGCCGCAGCCATTTTTATTTTTGTTGGGCATCTGATTCCCATGAGTGCTAATTGGAGAAAGTCTTTCTCCGTTCTATGACGCAAATGCAGCAAGTAAACTGCAGTGAAAGCCACATCGACTTCAGCGTTTAGCTCTATGCCTTACGAAGCGTGTCAACCTAAATTCGATAAAAATAATAAACTCAACGTAAACTACTAAAACAACCTGATGTTCGAGGATTAGGTCCCTCGTGTTTAATTTCATAGTTAGTGTGATAAACAATGTCCCGTTCGAGGCGCAAGCTTCCTTAATAAATTTTGTGTTCAAGACTGGTAGTCGTTACAGTCATTTGCTATGGCCCTAAGCCTACCGATCATGTTTTGATCTTAGCATTTTATCGGCAGTGTGCCGTAGAAAATAGTTATCGTAGTTAACCTAACTATTGTACGTCGCTTTTAGTGGCCCAGTATTTTATTGTTTGACAAACTCTCTTTTAACGACTCTTAACAGACTAAAATAACATTGTACAGGTGTGTATTAAAATAAAATGAAAAGATAGGCTAAATTAAAAGCCACCCGTATTCCCGTAATCGTACTTACGACATACCAATTTTAAAATAAAGTAACTAAGCCCTAATCGATTTTTTTTTATCTGCCCAATGTTATGGATCTTGGTCCAATTCATAACATACATAATAATTTAGGGATTCTAGAAATATTTTCGATACTATACTTCCGGAAGATCTCCCTAAAAGTAAGACCTACCCACTAATTAGTTAAGTCGATATACTTGTTAGTTTTAGCTGAGCCGTAAATCCCCCTGTTCCAGGTATATCGCCGAGCAGAGCCATAGACATCGATTGCTAGTCTGTTAGGATAAAACGTATTGATCTAGTTAGGGGAAATATTAGCCTTTCTACTAAACTTGGGCCAGCAAATTTCGTCCGAGATGGACGGTATTGGGGACGATGATAACCCCAACCCCTTTGACACCCCCGACCACCTGAGTAGACGCGATAGGGACGAAGTGATGAATACTCGAGAAGTTGCGATGGGCGAGGCTGACGTGAATGTCACCAAAGGATCTGCCATCATGGAGGAGGAGGAAACGCTAAAGAATTTATGGGCCTTTGACTCAAATAAGGTACCCGAACCACCTAAGGGAACCGATCCAGTCGAGTTCTACCGGAATCTCTATCTTCGACAATTGGAAAGCACTGCACGATATCGCAGGGAATGTGTTGTTCGAGATTCAATGTTCGAAAAAAGTGAAAAAAGAAGAAAAGCAGATGAATTACGTGCGGTTAAGGTAGCTGAAAAGAACAGCGAATTTGAGTATCGAGACAGAGCTCTTGAGAGAGAAATCTCAAAAAGAAAATCCTCGGAAAATCCTTCAACGTCAAGAATACGTGAGAGGATAGCCAAAATCGAGCTTGATCAAACGAAAAAGAAAGTCGATTTTGAAGACGCGCAGTTTCATAATGACTCGTTGTACATACCCATCGAGGATGACAAAACACCACCCAAAGAAGATGAGGAAATCACGATTGCGCAGAGCCAAGCAGAGGCCACTTGGAAGCCTGTAGCCAGTTCGACGTTGGTGAGCGCCATCAAAAGAAGATAACAAAGTCCAAGCTCTCGGGAAATCCTCGAGCAAATAAAACTACTGAGCATGGAAACGAAGTCTCAGATCAGAGAGCAATTTGATTACTTCGAAAGAAAAATCGATCGATTGCCAATCTCGAGAAACCTGATGGCACAAACTACTTGGAGAGAAATGTCGGACATTCCAGCAGGTTTCAGACCCGAAACACCACCTCCAACGATCATGAAACATCTCAAAGATATAACAATTCCCACGTACCTACCAAATCAAAGAGAGAAGACACCGATACGAAGACATCGTGAAGCTGGAGGAAGCCAGACGTTCTTGAAAATAGCACCGCTACAGAAAACATCAAGATTGTTCGATCCTTCGAGGATGCCAGCGTACACTGGACACAAAAACCATCGAACCCCAGAAGAATTCCTTAGGGAGTTTAAAGCTGCGTCGAGGATCTAGACCAAGATGACAAACAACTAGGTCGAGTCTTCGGGAAAATGATGGACGTGAATAAGTTTCCAGGAGGAGCAGTTTATCGAGAGAATTGGGGGTACCAACAAGCCCGAGATCATTTCGTGACAGTCTACTGGAATAAGTCGAGAAAGCAAGCCCAAGTGCAAGCCATTCGAGATGGTCAATATGATTCAAGAAAATACAATTCGGTAGCTGACTACGCGATACACATATACACCCGACTACTCGAATGTGGCAAAGACATCCAGACCATATATGGGATTTTGGTGAAAAAAGTGCCAATGCCATACAGAGACCGAATACTCGAATCTGACGTCGCAAATCTGGTTGAATTCTCAACAAAACTCGAGTACCTACATAATTTATTTCACGAAGAAAATTCTGGAAATATAAGCAAAAAGGTGAAACAGCAACCGGTACTAAACATCGGTAACCAAAAGTACACAAACTAGTATATTCCCGATGAAACCTCCCACCAGAACCAGGGAAACTAAAGAAGGCGCCTATGGCCGGTCGCATAGGACACCCTATCGAAAAATTCGATAAAAACAGACTGACAACTGTAATGAAAAATGAGTTTGTAATACCAGAGTGGAAGACATATCAGGTTTTTGGGCAACCATTCTAAGTTGGTTAAGGAATAGTGGTCTATCGAGCGCCCAAAACCTCAATATCGACAAGACAGCAGGTTTTGAGAAGTTGAACCGATTGGCTCCACTCCTAGAGGTTATAGGAAGGGCTGCAAAAGAAAATACCCGTATAATCATCGGTTTTGGAGAAGAATTCATCCTCAGTCCAGATGCAGACGAAGATACGATAATCTTGAAACTTCGATATCTCCTCGACGAGATATTACGGAAAAGTCGAGTTGAGAAAATAATTATAACGACGATCTCACCAGACCCAATGAGGATAGATAACCAATTTTATAGATCTCGACTTCGGAGATTCAATAGCCGAATTTGAAACCTTAAGTCCGATTTCAAGGACGTGTATATTCTCGACATCGAAAGGATCTTCACTCGAAAATACGAGAATGAGAATAAAGATAAAGTAATTATCCCGGGAGACGAAAGATCCATCTATGCCGTCCCACATCGCTACAACAAAGAGGAGACACACCTAATCGATGAAAATTTAGCGTCTCTAATTGCAGACCACGTCGATCGAAAGGACAATGAAATAAGTCCTAATGTTAACCTGATCACAGGACACGATGAATAGGATCGATGTGACAAAAGCGAGAAATCAGAAGCCGATGACCCTCAACAAACAGACGAAGAGGATCCATATGGAACGTTCTGTTTCCACATCATGGATGACGTCAAATCAGATCCGGAGGAAGTCGAATCCAAGAATAACTTCGTCGACACAAGGCCGTGGTTTCCACCCTTTATAATAAATAGCATTATGGGCAAAGCGAGAAAGGTTTACAGGACATATATCGATCAAGGTTCTCCATACAGCTGGATAACCGAGAAATTCCTTCAATTCCTGGAAAAACACAACCCCGACCTATATCTCATGCACGTGAACTGCCCGACGCAGAAAGTTGGTTATGCTGTCGGAAAACACGCTATACGAGTTTATGGATCGATAAATCTACGATTCATAATGGTCGATAAACATGGGGACGACATCGAAATGACAACGACGCTCCATATAAATAAGAGCTTCAACGCACCGATCATAGTAGGTCGAGAATTCCTCTACGAATACGATGGAAGACCTAGTGTGAGATATCGGTTGGTCGACTTTGTAGATCCACGAGACAGATTGAAACGAATTGAGATACCAGGAGTTCAATTTGGTGACATTGAACCTATTCTCAACATCGGGCCAACGGACGAAACTCCATTCAAGATCGAAAACAAAATTGAGAAAATATTGAAGGAATTAGAGGTATCCAACAAGATAGCTCAGGAATTCGGAGATGTCCAGCGAGGAAACCACGAAGCCTTTGCTGAAAGGATCGGTAGATGCGTAGCGTATACACATACTCTAAATATGTCCCCAGACACGAAGAAAATGGACGAGAAGGAGAGAATAATCGCAAAGGCTTGGATTCCAAAAGTGAAAGAACTGTTCGACGATTGGGAGAAACAAGGGATTATAAGTCCTGAGTCGAGCGAATATTTCTCACCGATAACATACAAAAAAAGAAAACGGTGATATTCGCCCTTTCCTCGATGCTCGGAGGATAAACCAATATATGGGTACAAGAGGGGATACAGTTCCACCCATTGAAACAATAAAATTAAGTCTATCCGAGATGAGAGTGTTTACAAAGCTGGACGTGAGGTGGGGATTCCTACAAATTCCTCTATCTCCGGAATCCCGAAAATACATAGCTTTTTGATTCCAGGGGAGACTGTATGTGTTAAATCGAATAATCTTCGGCCTAAAGGACGCAATACAAGCCTTTGTAGCAGCCATGAGAATCGTTCTGAGCGGACTCGATCAATGCGTTAGAGTATATGTCGACGATATCTTGATACATTCACAAACACAACCAGGAACACCTGGAACACATTCGTTTAGTTCTAGAAAGGTTCGTAAAGTACAATATGACATTATAATTAGAAAAGTGCTCATGGTTCCGAGATACAGCTCGATACTTAGAGTATGTCATCGACGCAGACGGAATACGACCCAATCCAAAACGAGTGGAAGCGATTCACAATTTCAAAGCTCCAACGACGAAAAAAGAAGTCCAATCGTTCCTTGGAGTAGCGAACTATTATCGGGAACACGTTCCAAAATACGCTGATATAATCGCTCCATTGTGTAACCTGTTGAAAAATGACGTTACATATGAGTGGACCAATGAACATAAACAAGCATTCGAAAAAGTAAAATCAGAAAAGGTTATGTGCTTGCTTCAGTCACATCCAAACTGGAACCTTCCATTCTACGTAATAACAGACGCTTCCGACTTCGCCATCTCGGGAATAGTCGTTCAATTCCTCAGCGAGGACGAAGATGAGAAACCGAAAGTACTATCGATGGTAAGCAGACTATTAAAAAAATCCGAGAGGAACTATCCTACATTCAAAAAGGAAATGTTAGCAATAATATACACGATGAAAAAGAATCTATATATGCTTACTGATCACGAGGTCCGGATACAAACTGACTGTCGATGCCTACAGTACCTAATAGGCCTAAAAGACGACGTTTCGCAAAGAGTAGCCTGGTGGAGAACGTTTCTCACTAGCTTTTGGATAACCACTACTGAACACATACTGGGCAGTAAAAATATCGCATAGGACGCTTTGAGCAGATATTGCTCCCCACTCGAAGCTGTAGTATATCGAAATGCTGACTTCCCGATTGTACTAATGTTGATCGGTGGTGATAACACAATCACCATATCGTCGCTAATGAACAACATGTCAAACCTGCAAAAGAAAAGTAGAGAAATCACGGGTCAGCTAGAAAGACGATCACCGTGTGTTGAAAAAGAAAACAACATCATCTATTATATGAATTGCGATGGTAATAATAGAATATACGCCCCTGAGTCAACCCGAGAATTGTTGATCACACTTTATCATGAAGAGTTTACCCATCCAGGATCTCGGAAAACACTGGAGTTAGTGCGACGATTCTTCGATTGGCCTGGATCAAAATACAAGATCAAACTATTCTGCTCGAACTGTGAAACCTGTAAGAGATCAAAAAATATAAACACGACATTATCAGGCCCCTTCCTATCAGTCTTTGCTGACAAACCCGGCCAATTATTGTCCATTGATCTATACGCTCCATTACCGTCAGGATGTGGAAACGTAAATCGGATCTTCGACGTTATGGATGTCTTCTCCAAATTCACAAAGCTGTATACAATAAACAAAGCTTCAGTTAATGTTTGTATCGATAGGATGAATCGTTTTATCGAGAAATACAGCAAACCTGAAACAATTCTGTCCGATAATGGAAGTCAATTCACAAACGAAGGATTGGATAGATCACTTTAAACAGTTAAAAATACAGCCGAGATTCACATCGCCGTATACGCCATCATCAAATCAAGTCGAAACACGAATGAAAATCATCGGCGATGTCCTTCGAATAAAAAGCCCAACTAAACACAGCAATTGGTATCAACACATCGACGAGATAGAGCGTAGATTAAACCACATCGAACACGCTACTACTGGAATACCACCAGCAACTTTGATGGAAAAGGTAAAATTCGATTACGAAGGAAGAGCGATACCACTAACCGACGAAGAATATAAAGTGTTCATGGAAAAAGCGATACAAAACACAAAGAAAACACTCGCAAGGCGAAAGAAGAATAACGAAAATAAAAATCACACCGATCTCAAGTTTGGAGATATGATTTATACAAAAAATCATACACTTTCCGATAAAGCCGTTGGAGTCTCATCGAAACTCAACCCAAAATTCGTTGGCCCCTGCAAAATTATCGAGGTAAAGGGAAACGGAAGTTATCGAGTCCAAACTCCCAATGGGAAAATCCTCCAAAGAAATGTACACGAATTTAAGCGATGAAATCCATATGTCTTCGAACAACGATACCAATCTGAAACAAAAACACCTCGAGAATAAGTTCCATTAATCAAGACCAGAAAATAATCAAGATAATCATAAGATAAATTAATTAGAAAAATAAAATAATTCCACTTATGTCAACATCACACCCTTCGTCGCAAAGTTCAACAACCATGACATCGAGTCATTGATTTGATCGACTCACCGATGATCGTCAACTCATCGATGACATTGTGGTCAGGGGGGGGAGTGGTCAGGAATCCTGATCAAAACAACAACGCAGATCTTACAACAACGATCGAACAACCAAACAAAAAAAAAAACAAGTGTGTGAAATATTGAATTTTAAATTAATGCGATTTCTATTGTTATTACTAATTATTATAATCGTCACTCAACGAACATTGATACGTAAGTACAATAATTTAAATTTCATAACAAGATAATTAGATAGTCAATTCGTAAAATAAAAGCCTATTCATACTTATTTAGTCGAGATGGCTGAACAAACGGTTGCCACGATGACGATCGAGAACGAAGACCTCGTCACGAAATATAATCGAGTGATAAAGGAGAATGAGGATCTTCTCGTCTCCCTCAAGGAGCAGATAGGAGTAGCCGCACACAACCAGAACGTAACGGCGCAAGCACTGACGGATTGAGGCCAGTTCCACGCAGGGATGTCAACGATTATGGAGCGACAAGTAACGTTTCTCGAAAGAGTTGTTGCAAAAGGAATCGAGGAGAAAGAGAAAATCTTGGAAGGGATCCACCAACTAAAAGTGACCGTCGCGAGGCAAAACACCACAATCGAGGATCTAGAGAAGAGGGTCATCGAGTTAAATACGGAGTTAAATAAGGTGAGAGTACATAATGCTAAAGAATACGCCAAAACCCTCCCTTCATGTAAAATAAAAGTTCCGAGAATTCAAATCGAAAACCAACATGAACGAAAATGCAAAATAAATTCCGATCAACATCTCCCATTAAAAAAAAGAGCTAAGATGCATGTAACACCGAACAAAAGGATACCAGTTAAGTCGAGATTAGGTCCTAAACTATCTTACATTTCGCAGAGGGTACCGGTTGAAGACATCGTTGACTTGGAAGGAGAAGAAGAAAGAAAACCGATGACCTAGCAAAGAAAAGTAGAATTCGAACTAAAACCCAGTACATCGAGAGATGCGGGTAAGCCCTCTAAAGAATTTAAAATACCAAGATTGTTGACGAGATCTCAGGAGGTAACTATATTTCCAGTTGACGACAAAGTAGAAAACGTTGACGAAGCAGCCCCAGCAGTGCCCTTAGAAGAAATCCCAGCCGACGTCATAAAACCAAAGGAGTTCTGCCCAAACACAAATGTTCCAGTCATGACACAGGGTGAAATAAAGAAGAAGCTGCCGAGTGTATTTTGTATTTCGTTAATTATGGATAGAACCATCTTTGCTGGTCGAGAGAAGATGTTATGCTTCGATGTTCGGTGTCCGGTATCGTATATAAATTCGAAAGTGCTCTCTGCAACACAGCAGATAATACCGGTCCCCCGAAACACTTGGACCTGTGAGTGGTCCACTCCACAATTTCTCGAATCTGGAGAAACCATCTCAATGGAGCTCGTCGGTAGAAATGGCGTACAATTTCGGGAAACATTCTACCTCGTCCGAAACTCACAGCTTGATATAAACCAGATGGTATTGGGGACGTCGTTTACGGCCAAATATCTTAAAGCCGTCGTCGGAGAGCCCACCGTCGGCCAAATATTTCTAGTCAACGATGGTAGGACGTATCGACAACGATATCAGCTCCCCGAAAAAATAATGTAATTATCGGACGTTTAACAAACTTTTCTTTATTTTTTATTTTTTTTTTATCCTGAAGATCGATATAATACCCACGATTGTTCCTTTGGTTTGTTCCTATTAATTCTATTTCCACCCATCGATCGCGCAACTCGATACAATTTTATAAGTTTTTTTTATTTTTCTATCAATCATTGTCTCGTTTCTTGGGCTTAAGTTAATATTTTAATGTTTTCGTTGTTTTGTTAACCTCTTTCTATAATGTTCCAGATTCTTTCTTTACCACTATCCTATTAATTATACACCCGCCTATTCTCTCAGTTGTAGTTTTGTGATATCCCTTCCTTTTTTTGGAGGTAAAACACTCTTGACTCTTGTTTGTTTCTATTTATTTTTATCGAATATATTTTTTTTCGTAATTCAGAATATTTTAATCAATGGACTAACCCTTTTCTTTATATGTCTTATTTCAGCTAAGTTACCAAATGTCCAAAGGCTGCGGGTGATCCCTCGCTTTGAAATTTGGGGAGGGGGGAGTTGTGACATCTGACTACCCGTAGCCTTCCCTTCACATCACCATCGACTTGTACTATTATTACGATAGGGAACGGCTCTCGAATTCTAAGTTTATAATAACGATAAGGTAAACAGGAAATACGCCGATTCCTCAATGGATATAAATTCCCAAAGTCTAAGAAACATCAAAGACACGTCGATTAACTACTTTTAACAATATGGTGACGTGTAGAATTACAATATCGATCATCGGTGAACCAAATCTTATCTCTCTTGACTGTTCACGTTTTTGGCCTAAGAGTGAACAGTCAGTCTCGTTTTAGACGTGATAGTTTTCCATTTGTCGTGAATACGAAATACTATTCACGACATAATACAACTCTTTTATACGACAGCAAGTCACCAGTTAAATTGTTTTCACCGATACTTTCGAATGTGGACGTCAGTTGTAGACTTAAATAACTCGCGATATTATTCCTACAAATTCAAGACAAATATCCGCTCGAGATTTGATGGTTCACCGAACTTCGAGAACCATGAGGCGATGTGAAGTATAACCTGCACGACCTGATATTAGTTACCATACTTGTAAGTAACCTGTTTCGATTGTAATAAAGTGTATACTGGGATAATGGGTCCGCCAACTTATTTATTTCCACTTATATAAATTTGCCGGATATACTTCGTAGGCCCTGGGAGCTATCGCTGGTAGGCTGGTGGCCTAACTGTTTGAGCTGGTTTGTGGTTTCGACTCTACGATTGATCGAGACTTATTGATTACATGTCACCGTCGCCAAGTAAAACGTAGATGTGACGTCTGAAAACGAATGTACATCCCGAGTATAGGGAATGATATCACGATTTGAAGTATATCAATAAGTCTCGATCAATCGTAGAGTCGAAACCACAAACCAGCTCAAACAGTTAGGCCACCAGCCTACCAGCGATAGCTCCCAGGGCCTACGAAGTATATCGGGCAAATTTATATAAGTGGAAATAAATAAGTTGGCGGACCCATTATCACAGTATACACTTTATTACAATCGAAACAGGTTACTTACAAGTATGGTAACTAATATCAGGTCGTGCAGGTTATACTTCACATCGCCTCATGGTTCTCCAAGTTCGGTGAACCATCAAATCTCGAGCGGATATTCGTCTTGAATTTGTAGGAATAATATCGCGAGTTATTTAAGTCTACAACTGACGTTCACATTCGAAAGTATCGGTGAAAACAATTCAACTGGTGACTTGCTGTCGTATAAAAGAGTTGTATTATGTCGTGAATAGTATTTCGTATTCACGAGGAATGGAAAACTATCACATCTAAAACGAGACTGACTGTTCACTCTTAGGCCAAAAACGTGAACAGTCAAGAGAGATAAGATTTGGTTCACCGATGATCGATATTGTAATTCTACACGTCACCATATTGTTAAAAGTAGTTAATCGACGTGTCTTTGATGTTTCTTAGACTTTGGGAATTTATATCCATTGGGGAATCGGCGTATTTCCTGTTTACTTATCGTTATTATAAACTTAGAATTCGAGAGCCGTTCCCTATCGTAATAATAGTACAAGTCGATGGTGATGTGAAGGGAAGGCTACGGGTAGTCAGATGTCACAACTCCCCCCTCCCCAAATTTCAAAGCGAGGGATCACCCGCAGCCTTCGGACATTTGGTAACTTAGCTGAAATAAGACATATAAAGAAAAGGGTTAGTCCATTGATTAAAATATTCTGAATTACGAAAAAAAATATATTCGATAAAAATAAATAGAAACAAACAAGAGTCAAGAGTGTTTTACCTCCAAAAAAGGGAAGGGATATCACAAAACTAGAACTGAGAGAATAGGCGGGTGTATAATTAATAGGATAGCGGTAAAGAAAGAATCTGGAACATTATAGAAAGAGGTTAACAAAACAACGAAAACATTAAAATATTAACTTAAGCCCAAGAAACGAGACAATGATTGATAGAAAAATAAAAAAAACTTATAAAATTGTATCGAGTTGCGCGATCGATGGGTGGAAATAGAATTAATAGGAACAAACCAAAGGAACAATCGTGGGTATTATATCGATCTTCAGGATAAAAAAAAAAATAAAAAATAAAGAAAAGTTTGTTAAACGTCCGATAATTACATTATTTTTTCGGGGAGCTGATATCGTTGTCGATACGTCCTACCATCGTTGAATAGAAATATTTGGCCAACGGTGGGCTCTCCGACGACGGCTTTAAGATATTTGGCCGTAAACGACGTCCCCAATACCATCTGGTTTATATCAAGCTGTGAGTTTCGGACGAGGTAGAATGTTTCCCGAAATCGTACGCCATTTCTACCGACGAGCTCCATTGAGATGGTTTCTCCAGATTCGAGAAATCGTGGAGTGGACCACTCGCAGGTCCAAGTGTTGCGGGGGACCGGTATTATCTGCTGTGTTGCAGAGCACTTTCGAATTTATATACGATACCGGACACCGAACATCGAAGCATAACATCTTCTCTCGACCAGCAAAGATGGTTCTATCCATAATTAACGAAATACAAAATACACTCGGCAGCTTCTTCTTTATTTCACCCTGTGTCATGACTGGAACATTTGTGTTTGGGCAGAACTCCTTTGGTTTTATGACGTCGGCTGGGATTTCTTCTAAGGGCACTGCTGGGGCTGCTTCGTGTACGTTTTCTACTTTGTCGTCAACTGGAAATATAGTTACCTCCTGAGATCTCGTCAACAATCTTGGTATTTTAAATTCTTTAGAAGGCTTACCCGCATCTCTCGATGTACTGGGTTTTAGTTCGAATTCTACTTTTCTTTGCGAGGTCATCGGTTTTCTTTCTTCTTCTCCTTCCAAGTCAACGATGTCTTCAACCGGTTCCCTCTGTGAAACGTAAGATAGTTTAGGACCTAATCTCGACTTAACTGGTATTCTTTTGTTCGGTGTTACATGCATCTTAGCTCTTTTTTTTAATGGGAGATGTTGATCGGAATTTATTTTGCATTTTCGTTCATGTTGGTTTTCGATTTGAATTCTCAGAACTTTTATTTTACATGAAGGGAGGGTTTTGGCGTATTCTTTAGCATTATGTACGCTCACCTTATTTAACTCCGTATTTAACTCGATGACCCTCTTCTCTAGATCCTCGATCGTGGTGTTTTGCCTCGCAACTGTCACTTTTAGTTGGTGGATCCCTTCCAAGATTTTCTCTTTCTCCTTGATTCCTTTTGCAACAACTCTTTCGAGAAACGTTACTTGTCGCTCCATAATCGTTGACATCCCTGTGTGGAACTGGCCTCAATCCGTCAGTGCTTGCGCCGTTACGTTCTGGTTGTGTGCGGCTACTCCTATCTGCTCCTTGAGGGAGACGAGAAGATCCTCATTCTCCTTTATCACTCGATTATATTTCGTGACGAGGTCTTCGTTCTCGATCGTCATCGTGGCAACCGTTTGTTCAGCCATCTCGACTAAATAAGTATGAATAGGCTTTTATTTTACGAATTGACTATCTAATTATCTTGTTATGAAATTTAAATTATTGTACTTACGTATCAATGTTCGTTGAGTGACGATTATAATAATTAGTAATAACAATAGAAATCGCATTAATTTAAAATTCAATATTTCACACACTCGTTTTTTTTTTTTTTGTTTGGTTGTTCGATCGTTGTTGTAAGATCTGCGTTGTTGTTTTGATCAGAATTCCTGACCACTACCCCCCCCCAACCACAAAGTCATCGATGAGTTGATGATCATCGGTTAGTCAATCAAATCAATGACTCGATGTCATGGTTGTTGAACTTTGCGACGAAGGGTGTGATGTTGACATAAGTGGAATTATTTTATTTTTCTAATCAATTTATCTTATGATTATCTTGATTATTTTCTGGTCTTGATTAATGGAATTTATTCTCGAGGTGTTTTTGTTTCAGATTGGTATCGTTGTTCGAAGACATATGGATTTCATCGCTTAAATTCGTATACATTTCTTTGGAGGATTTTCCCATCGGGAGTTTGGACTCGATAACTTCCATTTCCCTTTACCTCGATAATTTTGCAGGGGCCAACGAATTTTGGGTTGAGTTTCGATGAGACTCCAACGGCTTTATCGGAAAGTGTATGATTTTTTTGTATAAATCATATCTCCAACCTTGAGATCGGTGAGATTTTTATTTTCGTTATTCTTCTTTCGCCTTGCGAGTGTTTTCTTTGTGTTTTGTATCGCTTTTTCCATGAACACTTTATATTCTTCGTCGGTTAGTGGTATCGCTCTTCCTTCGTAATCGAATTTTATTTTTTCCATCAAAGTTGCTGGTGGTATTCCAGTAGTAGCGTGTTCGATGTGGTTTAATCTACGCTCTATCTTGTCGATGTGTTGAAACCAATTGCTGTGTTTAGTTGGGCATTTTATTCGAAGGACATCGCCGATGATTTTCATTCGTGTTTCAACTGGATTTGATGATGGCGTATACGGCGATGTGAATCTCGGCTGTATTTTTAACTGTTTAAAGTGATCTATCCAATCCTTCGTTTGTGAATTGACTTCCATTATCGGACAGAATCGTTTCAGGTTTGCCCTATTTCTCGATAAAACGATTCATCCTATCGATACAAACATTAACTGAAGCTTTGTTTATTGTATACAGCTTCGTGAATTTGGAGAAGACATCCATAACGACGAAGATCCGATTTACGTTTCCACGTCCTGACGGTAAGGGAGCGTATAGATCGATGGACAATAATTGGCCGGGTTTGTCAGCAAAGACTGATAGGAAGGGGCCTGATAATGTCTTGTTTATATTTTTTGATCTCTTACAGGTTTCACAGTTCGAGCAGAATAGTTTGATCTTGTATTTTGATCCAGGCCAATCGAAGAATCGTCGCACTAACTCCAGTGTTTTCCGAGATCCTGAATGGGTAAACTCTTCATTATAAAATTTGATCAACAATTCTCGGGTTGACTCGGGGGTGTATATTCTCTTATTACCATCGAGATTCATATAATAGATGATGTTGTTTTTTTTTTCAACACGCGGTGATCGTCTTTCTAGCTGAACCGTGATTTCTCTACTTTTCTTTTTCAGGTTTGACATGTTGTTCATTAGCGACGATATGGTGATTGTGTTATCACCACCGATCAACATTAGTACAATTGGGAAGTCAGCATTTCGATATACTACAGCTTCGAGTGGGGAGCAATATCTGCTCAAAGAGTCCTATGCGATATTTTTACTGCCCAGTATGTGTTCGGTAGCAGTTATCGAAAAGCTAGTGAGAAACGTTCTCCACCACGCTACTCTTTGCGAAACGTCGTCTTTTAGGCCTATTAGGTACTGTAGGCATCGACAGTCAGTTCGTATCCGGACCTCATGATCAGTAAGCATATATAGATTCTTTTTCATCGTGTATATTATTGCTAACATTTCCTTTTTGAATGTAGGATAGTTCCTCTCGGATTTTTTTAATAGTCTGCTTACCATCGATAGTACTTTCGGTTTCTCATCCTCGTCCTCACTGAGGAATTGAACGACTATTCCCGAGATGGCGAAGTCGGAAGCGTCTGTTATTACGTAGAATGGAAGGTTCCAGTTTGGATGTGACAGAAGCAAGCACTTAACTATTTCTGATTTTACTTTTTCGAATGCTTGTTTATGTTCATTGGTCCACTCATATGTAACGTCATTTTTCAACAGGTTACACAACGGAGCGATTATATCAGCGTATTTTGGAACGTGTCCCCGATAATAGTTCGCTACTCCAAGGAACGATTGGACTTCTTTTTTTGTCGTTGGAGCTTTGAAATTGTGAATCGCTTCCGCTTGTTTGGAACGGGTTGTATTCCATCAGCGTCGATGACATACCCTAAGTATCGAGCTGTATCTCGGAACCATGAGCACTTTTCTAATTATAATGTAATATTGTACTTTACGAACCTTTCTAGAACTAAACGAATGTGTTCCAGGTGTTCCTGGTTTTGTTTGTGAATGTATCCAGATATCGTCGACATATACTGTAACGCAGTGATCAAGTCCGCTCAGAACGATTCTCATGGCTGCTACAAAGGCTTGCATCGCGTCCTTTAGGCCGAAGATTATTTGATTTAACACTCACGGTCTCCCCTGGAATCGGAAAGCTATGTATTTTCGGGATTCCGTAGCTAGAGGAATTTGTAGGAATCCCCACCTCACATCCAGCTTCGTAAACACACGTCCTTGAAATCGGACTTAAGGTTCCAAATTTGGCTATTGAATCTCCGAAGTCGAGATCTATAAAATTGGTTATCTATCCTCATTGGGTCTGGTGAGATCGTCGTTATAATTATTTTCTCAACTCGAATTTTCCGTAATAACTCGTCGAGGAGATATCGAAGTTTGGAGACGATCGTATCTTTGTCTGCATCTGGTCTGAGGATGAATTCTTCTCCAAAACCGATGATTATACGGGTATTTTCTTTTGCAGCCCTTCGTATAACCTCTAGGAGTGGAGCCAATCGGTTCAACTTCTCAAAACCTGCTGTCTTGTCAATATTGAGGTTTTGGGCGCTCGATAGACCACTATTCCTTAACCAACTTAGAATGGTTGCATCGCCAAAAACCTGATATGTCTTCCACTCTGGTATTACAAACTCATTTCTCATTACAGTTGTCAGTCTGTTTTTATCAAGTTTTTTGATATGACGTCATATGCGACCGGCCATAGGCATCTTCTTTAGTTTCTCTGGTTCTGGTGGGAGGTTTCATCGGGAATATACGAGTTTGCGTAGTTTTGGTCACCGATGTTTAGTACCGGTTGCTGTTTCACCTGTTTGCTTATATTTCCAGAATTTTCTTCGTGAAATAAACTATGTAGGTACTCGAGTTTTGTTGAGAATTCAACCAGATTTGCGACGTCAGATTCGAGTATTTGGTCTCTGTATGGCATTGGCACTTTTTTCACCAAAATCCCATATATGGTCTGGATGTCTTCGCCACATTCGAGTAGTCGGGTGTATATGTGTATCGCGTAGTCAGCTACCGAATCGTATTTTCTTGAATCATATAGACCATCTCGAATGGCTTGCACTTGGGCTTGCTTTCTCGACTTATTCCAGTAGACTGTCACGAAATGATCTCGGGCTGGTTGGTACCCCCAATTCTCCCGATAAACTGCTCCTCCTGGAAACTTATTCACGTCCATCATTTTCCCGAAGACTCGACCTAGTTGTTCTTCTTCTTGGTCCAGATCCTCGACGCAGCTTTCAAACTCCCTAAGGAATTCTTCTGGGGTTCGGTGGTCTTTGTGTCCAGTGTACGCTGGCATCCTCGAAGGATCGAACAATCTTGATGTTTTCTGTAGCGGTGCTATTCTCGAGAACATCTGGCTTCCTCCAGCTTCACGATGTCTTTGTATCGGTGTCCTCTCTCTTTGATTTGGTAGGTACGTGGCAATTGTTGTATCTTTGAGATGTTTCATGATCGTTGAAGGTGGTGTTTCAGGTCTGAAACCTGCTGGAATGTCCGACATTTCTCTCCAAGTAGTTTGTGCCATCGGGTTTCTCGAGATCGGCAATCGATCGATTTTTCTTTCGAAGTAATCAAATTGCTCTCTGATCTGAGACTTCGTTTCCATGCTCAGTAGTTTTATTTGCTCGAGGATTTCCCGAGAGCTTGGACTTTGTTCTATTCTTTTGATGGCGCTCACCAACGTCGAACTGGCTACAGGCTTCCGAGTGGTCTCTGCTTGGCTCTGCGCAATCGTGATTTCCTCATCTTCTTTGGGTGGTGTTTTGTCATCCTCGATGGGTATGTACAACGAGTCATTATAAAACTGCGCGTCTTCAAAATCGACTTTCTTTTTCGTTTGATCGAGCTCGATTTCGGCTATCCTCTCACGTATTCTTGACGTTGAAGGATTTTCCGAGGATTTTCTTTTTGAGATTTCTCTTTCGAGAGCTCTGACTCGATCCTCAAATTCGCTGTTCTTTTCAGCTACCTTAACCGCACGTAATTCAGCTGCTTTTCTTCTTTTTTCACTTTTTTCGAACATCGAAGCTCAAACAACACATTCCCTGCGATATCGTGCAGTGCTTTTGGATTGTCAAAGATAGAGATTCTGGTAGAACTCGCCTGGATCGGTTCCCTTAGGTGGTTCAGGTACCTTATTTGAGTCGAAGGCCCATAAATTCTTTAGCGTTTCCTCCTCCTTCATGATGGCAGATCCTTTGGTGACATTCACGTCATCCTTGCCCATTGCAACTTCTCGAGTATTCATCACTTCGTCCCTATTGCGTCTACTCAGGTGGTCGGGGGTGTCAAAGGGGTTGGGGTTATCATCGTCCCCAATACCGTCCATCTCGGACGAAATTTGCTGGCCCAAGTTTAGTAGAAAGGCTAATATTTCCCCTTACTGAATCGATACGTTTTATCCTAACAGACTACCAATCGATGTCTATGGCTCTGCTCGGCGATATACCTGGAACAGGGGGGATTTACAGCTCAGCTAAAACTAACAAGTATATCGACTTAACTAATTAATGGGTAGGTCTTACTTTTAGGTTGATCTTCCAGAAGTATAGTATCGAAAATATTTCTAGAATCCCTAAATTATTATGTATGTTATGAATTGGACCAAGATCCATAACATAGGGCAGATAAAAAAAATCGATTAGGGCTTAGTTACTTTATTTTAAAATCGGTACGTCGTAAGTACGATTACGGGAATACGGGTGGCTTTTAATTTAGCTATCTTTCATTTTATTTTAATACACACCCGTACAATGTTATTTTAGTCTGTTAAGAGTCGTTAAAAGAGAGTTTGTCGAAGAATAAAATACTGGGCCACTAAAAGCGACGTACCATAGTTAGGTTAACTACGATAACTATTTTCTACGGCACACTGCCGATAAAATGCTAAGATCAAAACATGATCGGTAGGCTCAGGGCCATAGCAAATGACTGTAACAACTAACAGTCTTGAACACAAAATTTATTAAGGAAGCTTGCGCCTCGAACGGGACATTGTTTATCACACTAACTATGAAATTAAACACGAGGGACCTAATCCTCGAACATCAGGTTGTTTTAGTAGTTTACGTTGAGTTTATTATCTTTATAGAATTTAGGTTGACACACTTCGTAAGGCATAGAGCTAAACGCTGAAGTCGATGTCTCTTTCACTGCAGTTTACTTGCTGCATTTGCGTCATAGAATGGAGAAAGACTTCCTCCAATTAGCACTCGTGGGAATCAGATGCCCAACAATAATAAAAATGGCTGCGGCAAAGCCGGCCAGTCAACGGTCGCCAGACACTTTTGGTAAATTTGGATAGTGCCAATCCTCACATGAACAGGTTGATCAGACCTATCCAGCTTAAAGGATCTCTCTAACGATCATGCTGAGCAACAAACCGATCGGATGGGTTTTAACAAAACTCAGATGGCGGACTTTTGTTTCTTCTCGTACGATCTTTCTACTCTTATTGATAAAATATGGTAAGAAAGAAACCTGGAAAAAAAATGAAAGTAAGAACGGAAATAATTTTGGACGGGTGGTTCGAGAACATGATCGAAAGAAGGAGGTACACTCTCCACATTCGTTGATATACACCCGTGTAAACTACAGTACTGAGTAGCAATACGGATCTACAAATAACATGAGATTGTATATATCCGCATGTGAAGGTTTTAGATTGAGAATGGACTATTCTCGAATCACACCCTCATAACGGACGGAAGTAACATTAAGACGGAAGGTTGTGGATAAGGCACTTGCATTAGGCTCGGCCACAGAACTTGAAAGACAAGTCGATCAAGTCCTGTCACAGTTGCCAAGTAAAACGTAGATGTGACGTCCGAAAACGAACGTACATCCCAAGTATAGGGAATGATATCATGATTCGAATTATATCAATAAGTCTCGATCAATCGTAGAGTCGAAACCACAAACCAGCTCAAACAGTTAGGTCACTAGCCTACCAGCGATAGCTCCCAGGGCCTACGAAGTATATCGGGCGAATTTATATAAGTGGAAATAAATAAGTTGGCCGACCCATTATCACAGTATACACTTTATTACAATCGAAAAAGGTTACTTACAAGTATGGTAACTAATATCAGGTTGTGCAGGTTATACTTCACGTCGCCTCATGGTTCTCGAAGTTTGGTGAACCATCAAATCTCGAGCGGATATTCGTCTTGAATTCGTAGGAATAATATCGCAAGTTATTTAAGTCTACAACAGACGTTCACATTCGAAAGTATCAGTGAAAACAATTTAACTGGTGACTTGCTCCCGTATAAAAGAGCTGTATTATGTCATGAATAGTATTTCGTATTCACGACATAATACAGCTCACCAGTTAAATTGTTTTCACCGATACTTTCGAATGTGAACGTCGGTTGTAGACTTAAATAACTCGCGATATTATTCCTACGAATTCAAGACGAATATCCGCTCGAGATTTGATGGTTCACCAAACTTCGAGAACCATGAGGCGATGTGAAGTATAACCTGCACAACCTGATATTAGTTACCATACTTGTAAGTAACCTTTTTCGATTGTAATAAAGTGTATACTGTGATAATGGGTCGGCCAACTTATTTATTTCCACTTATATAAATTCGCCCGATATACTTCGTAGGCCCTGGGAGCTATCGCTGGTAGGCTAGTGACCTAACTGTTTGAGCTGGTTTGTGGTTTCGACTCTACGATTGATCGAGACTTATTGATATAATTCGAATCATGATATCATTCCCTATACTTGGGATGTACGTTCGTTTTCGGACGTCACATCTACGTTTTACTTGGCAACTGTGACAGGACTTGATCGACTTGTCTTTCAAGTTCTGTGGCCGAGCCTAATGCAAGTGCCTTATCCACAACCTTCCGTCTTAATGTTACTTCCGTCCGTTATGAGGGTGTGATTCGAGAATAGTCCATTCTCAATCTAAAACCTTCACATGCGGATATATACAATCTCATGTTATTTGTAGATCCGTATTGCTACTCAGTACTGTAGTTTACACGGGTGTATATCAACGAATGTGGAGAGTGTACCTCCTTCTTTCGATCATGTTCTCGAACCACCCGTCCAAAATTATTTCCGTTCTTACTTTCATTTTTTTTCCCCGGGTTTCTTTCTTACCATATTTTATCAATAAGAGTAGAAAGATCGTACGAGAAGAAACAAAAGTCCGCCATCTGAGTTTTGTTAAAACCCATCCAATCGGTTTGTTGCTCAGCATGATCGTTAGAGCGATTCTTTAAGCTGGATAGGTCTGATCAACCTGTTCATGTTGGGATTGGCACTATTCAAATTTACCAAAAGGGTCTGGCGACCGTTGACTGGCCGGCTTTGCCGCAGCCATTTTTATTTTTGTTGGGCATCTGATTCCCACGAGTGCTAATTGGAGGAAGTCTTTCTCCGTTCTATGACGCAAATGCAGCAAGTAAACTGCAGTGAAAGCCACATCGACTTCAGCGTTTAGCTCTATGCCTTACGAAGTGTGTCAACCTAAATTCGATAAAAATAATAAACTCAACGTAAACTACTAAAACAACCTGATGTTCGAAGATTAGGTCCCTCGTGTTTAATTTCATAGTTAGTGTGATAAACAATGTCCCGTTTGAGGCGCAAGCTTCCTTAATAAATTTTGTGTTCAAGACTGTTAGTTGTTACAGTCATTTGCTATGGCCCTGAGCCTACCGATCATGTTTTGATCTTAGCATTTTATCGGCAATGTGCCGTAGAAAATAGTTATCGTAGTTAACCTAACTATTGTACGTCGCTTTTAGTGGCCCAGTATTTTATTGTTCGACAAACTCTCTTTTAACGACTCTTAACAGACTAAAATAACATTGTACGGGTGTGTATTAAAATAAAATGAAAAGATAGGCTAAATTAAAAGCCACCCGTATTCCCGTAATCGTACTTACGACATACCGATTTTAAAATAAAGTAACTAAGCCCTAATCGATTTTTTTTATCTGCCCTATGTTATGGATCTTGGTCCAATTCATAACATACATAATAATTTAGGGATTCTAGAAATATTTTCGATACTATACTTCCGGAAGATCTCCCTAAAAGTAAGACCTACCCATTAATTAGTTAAGTCGATATACTTGTTAGTTTTAGCTGAGCTGTAAATCCCCCCTGTTCCAGGTATATCGCCGAGCAGAGCCATAGACATCGATTGCTAGTCTGTTAGGATAAAACGTATCGATCTAGTTAGGGGAAATATTAGCCTTTCTACTAAACTTGGGCCAGCAAATTTCGTCCGAGATGGACGGTATTGGGGACAATGATAACCCCAACCCCTTTGACACCCCCGACCACCTGAGTAGACGCAATAGGGACGAAGTGATGAATACTCGAGAAGTTGCGATGGGCGAGGATGACGTGAACGTCACCAAAGGATCTGCCATCATGGAGGAGGAGGAAACGCTAAAGAATTTATGTGCCTTCGACTCAAATAAGGTACCCAAACCACCTAAGGGAACCAATCCAGTCAAGTTCTACCGGATTCACTATCTTTGACAATCCGAAAGCACTGCACGATATTGCAGGGAATGTGTTGTTCGAGATTCGATGTTCGAAAAAAGTGAAAAAAGAAGAAAAGCAGCTGAATTACGTGTGGTTAAGGTAGCTGAAAAGAAAAGCAAATTTGAGTATCGAGTCAGAGCTCTGGAGAGAGAAATCTCAAAAAGAAAATCCTCGGAAAATCCTTCAACGTCAAGAATACGTGAGAGGATAGCCGAAATCGAGCTCGATCAAACGAAAAAGAAAGTCGATTTTGAAGACGCGCAGTTTTATAATGACTCGTTGTACATAGCTATCGAGGATGACAAAACACCACCCAAAGAAGATGAGGAAATCACGATTGCGCAGAGCCAAGCAGAGACCACTCGGAAGCCTGTAGCCAGTTCGACGTTGGTGAGCGCCATCAAAAGAAGAGAACAAAGTCCAAGCTCTCGGGAAATCCTCGAACAAATAAAACTACTGAGCATGAAGACGAAGTCTCAGATCAGAGAGCAATTTGATTACTTCGAAAGAAAAATCGATCGATTGCCGATCTCGAGAGACCCGATGGCACAAATTACTCGGAGAGAAATGTCGGACATTCCAGCAGGTTTCAGACCCGAAACACCACCTCCAACAACGATCATGAAACATCTCAAAAATACAACAATTCCCACGTACCTACCAAATCAAAGGGAGGACACCGATACAAAGACATTGTGAAGCTGGAGGAAGCCAGACGTTCTCGAGAATAGCACCGCTACAGAAAACATCAAGATTGTTCGATCCTTCGAAGATGCCAGCGTACACTGGACACAAAGATCATCGAACCCTAGAAGAATTCCTTAGGGAGTTTGAAATCTGCGTCGAGTATCTGGACCAAGATGACGAACAACTAGGTCGAGTCTTCGGGAAAATGATGGATGTTAATAAGTTTCCAGGAGGAGCAGTTTATCGGGAGAATTGGGGGTACCAACAAGCCCGAGATCATTTTGTGACAGTCTACTGCAATAAGTCGAGAAAGCAAGCCCAAGTGCAAGCCATTCGAGATGGTCAATATGATTCAAGAAAATACAATTTGGTAGTTGACTATGCGATACACATATACACCCGACTACTCGAATGTGGCGAAGACATCCAGACCATATATGGGATTTTGGTGAAAAAAGTGCCAATGCCATACAGAGACCGAATACTCGAATCTGACATCGCAAATCTGGTTGAATTCTCAACAAAACTCGAGTACCTACATAGTTTATTTCACGAAGAAAATTCTGGAAATATAAGCAAACAGGTGAAACAGCAACCGGTACTAAACATCGGTGACCAAAAGTACACAAACTCGTATATTCCCGATGAAACCTCCCATCAGAACCAGGGAAACTAAAGAAGGTGCCTATGGCCAGTCGCATAGGACGTCATATCAAAAAACTTGATAAAAACAGACTGACAACTGTAATGAGAAATGAGTTTGTAATACCAGAGTGGAAGACATATCAGGTTTTTGGCGATGCAACCATTCTAAGTTGGTTAAGGAATAGTGGTCTATCGAGTGCCCAAAACCTCAATATCGACAAGACAGCAGGTTTTGAGAAGTTGAACCGATTGGCTCCACTCCTAGAGGTTATACAAAGGGCTGCAAAAGAAAATACCCGTATAATCATCGGTTTTGGAGAAGAATTCATCCTCAGTCCAGATGCAGAGGAAGATACGATCATCTTGAAACTTCGATATCTCCTCGACGAGTTATTACGGAAAAGTCGAGTTGAGAAAATAATTATAACGACGATCTCACCAGACCCAATGAGGACAGATAACCAATTTTATAGATCTCGACTTCGGAGATTCAATAGCCGAATTTGGAACCTTAAGTTCGATTTCTAGGACGTGTATATTCTCGACATCGAAAGGATCTTCACTCGAAAATACGAGAATGAGAATGAAGATAAAGTAATTATCTCGGGAGACGAAAGATCCATCTATGCCATCCCACGTCGCTACAACAAAGAGGAGACACACCTAATTGATGAAAATTTAGCGTCTCTAATTGCAGACCACGTCGATCAAAAGGACAACGAAATAAGTCGCAATGTTAACCTGATCACAGGACACGACGACCAGGATCGATGTGACAAAAGCGAGAAATCAGAAGCCGATTACCCTCAACAAACAGACAAAGAGGATCCATATGGAACGTTCTGTTTCCACATCATGGATGACGTCGAATCAGATCCGGAGGAAGTCGAATCCGAGAATAACTTCGTCGACACAAGGCCGTGGTTTCCGCCCTTTGTAATAAATAGCATTATGGGCCAAGCGAGAAACGTTTACAGGACATATATCAATCAAGGTTCTCCATACAGCTGGATAACCGAGAAATTCCTTCAATTCCTGGAAAAACACAACCCCGACCTATATCTCATGCATGTGAACTGCCCAACGCAGTAAGTTGGGTATGCTGTCGGAAAACCCGCTATACGAGTTTATGGATCGATAAATCTACGATTCATAATGGTCGATAAACATGGAGACGACATCGAAATGACAACGACGCTCCATATAAATAAGAGCTTGAACACACCGATCATACTAGGTCGAGAATTCCTCTACGAATACGATGGAAGACCTAGTGTGAGATTTCGGTTGGTCGACTGTAGATCCACGAGACAGATCGAAACGAATTGAGATATCAGGAGTTCAATTTGGTGCCATTGAACCTATTCTCAGCAGGCTGAATTTTGTACAAATTGAGTACAGAGTTGTAGGAATTTGGCATAGATGTATTCAATTGATATACCTGTTTCTCTTCCTTTATTTACATGCCAGCCTCTATAAGTTCTTGGTAACATTTTTCATGAAATTTAATATATTTCTCCAGATTTCCGCCAGAATGAAACTTCATTCTCTGCCATTTATCCCTCGCCACAACAACACCAACTTTCAATGTAGATTTGTAATCGATGTCCAATTTTTCAAACATTTAGTATACAGTTACACATGGGCAAATCCTATGTAGATAACTATCCTCAATAATAGGTAAAATAAAACCTTTGCTCAAAATTGCTTCATATTGTATTCTTTTAAATTGTTTGATCGGTCTGCTAGTGCCAATTCAATAAACGCAACTGGAGATGTTCTCCAGTGTTCGGGAATATTTGAAATAAGTTCTCAAATATAACTTATGACATCGCGAGGAGGTAAAAGATTACATTGAATAACCGTGATATTTACATAAACATCTATATATACATATGTATGTTTGGGATGGATTACAACTTTAAACCTCAACAAAAGGGAAACAGCAGGAAAAAAGACTTGATATTCTCTACTGATACAAATTTTAAAAAAATATCAATGATGACTGATAAATTTAGATAAATTTTGTAAAGATCTAGACAAAAACGAAAATACCTAGGAAATGGCCTTTTGTTCCGTCCCGTTTTTTCAGACGATTCAGTTCGTCTACAAAAACGTGTCGAACAAATTATAGACAACTATTATTCCTAATTCTCGGAATAATAGCTGTCTATATCTCACCTAGCTTCTCACGATCAGACACCACCAGATATGCTGACTGTAATGTGTCATCATATTTGGCGGATGTTCTATATCACGCCACCTTTTTGGTCGGCCATATTTGATTGAAACAATGGAAATGAAGGTGATGTCGTATCTTCATTTCGAAGACATGATCATTCCTAAACCTACAGTCAAGTAGAAACGTTAGGGTTCATACTAGCTGTTATGGACATTAGGTTTCACTAGTAATAAGAAATAGTTATAAGTATAATTTTGAAGTGTTTGTAATAATTTGAGATTCTATTTTAATAAAAGATAAATATTTCTATTTTATCTTATTTGTTGAGGTAATTTAAAACTATTGAATTACACTCGCAACACCTTTGGAAATAAAAACGGGCAAATTTTTTAATAAAAACTTTTTTGACAAAACTTTTTTGTGAAAATTTTTTTGTACAAAAATTGCTTTTTGTGAAAATTTTTTTAGATAGTTTTGTAAAAGTAAAAAAAATATTATTTTTAATTTTATTAGACACCTTTTTCAACTGTGAAATAATACCAGCCAGCCACAACAGATTCCAGATGTTGAAAAATAACAGTCATTACTATAATATTATAATTTCATATTTTTGACAATTTTTACATTTCTCACATTTTTGACAATTTTAGCATTTTCTGAATTTATTGTTCATTTTTACACTTCCGTAATTTACGTTTTTGTTTTTGAACTGTTTTTAGTATTTTCATATTTTTTATAATTTCCACATTTTTCATTATATTTTTGACAATTTTAGTATTTTCTAAATTTGTTGTCTATTTTTTCACTTCTATGATTTATGTTTTTGCTTTTGAACTGTTTTTAGTATTTTCGTATTTTTGACAATTTCTACATTTTTCACTAGATTTGTAAAAAATTTTTATTTTTTACATTTTTGACAATTTTTATATTTCTCACATTTAACAATATTGTTGATTTGGAGTATGTAAAAGAACTGAAATAAATCATGCCACCACTGTCGCGCCATCCATCCACCCACTCAACCACGGTATTAGTCATCATCATCCTGGTATTTTCAGAATTGGGAAAAAACAAAAAATAGAAATAATTTTGGAAAAGTTTTATAAAATTTTTGGTATCTATTGTCAAACTATAATTTGCAACACACTAACATCTGTACCGTTCAAGTCCTCTTCATCCAGTATTTTTGGAATTGTGAAAAAATAAAAAATAGAAATAATTTTGGAAAAGTTTTGCAAAATTTTTCGCGTATAGTGCGAAAAATTTTTCTTGAATGTTTCTTGTTCCTTTTTTTTATTGTCATATTTTCTCATTTTGCCGCTATGTCGTCAGTTTGCCCACGTTTTACTATGTACATTGTGGGTTTGAGTACTGATAATAAGACTAATGTATGGGCGCTACGTTGTATGGAGCTCCTCGATGATGATGATGATAATGAAATTTATGAGTTTCCAAGCGACTATTCTGATTTGTCTCATCATGATAAATTATTCGCTCTTCCAGCTGCGGTCACTGCATGTAAGAAAATGCCAAAATGTCATAGTAAGCATACTTTTTGTGTCTCGATGCCTGCTGCTGTTGCAGCAATTTATGTTGATGAGGATGGGAATCCTATATTCCACGGAGACTCGCTCGATATTTAGGTTCCTCCTCCCAAAGATTCAGTAGCGCCAGTCGTGAATATTGCACCCTCTCCTCATCCATTGTCTTCAATAGTCAAAGATGCGGTTATTTCGAAGTTTAATCCAAAGCATCATAATGCTAATTTATGGCTTGATATTTTTGAACGAGAATGCAAATGTCTGGAAATCCCGGAAGATCATTTTTGGGAAGTCATTCGACTTTTTCTTGATGGAGCCACAGAGCAGTGGTACTCTTCGATCTGTAATAAGTACCCTCATACGTCTTGGGAATTTTGGTAAACTTCATTTAAGAAAAATTTCACCAAGAAAGGATTGGGTGCTGCAGCGACTGCCTTTTCTTATCGTTATATCTCTGGCTCATACATCGATTATATTCAGACAAAAATCAGTATGCTGTCAGCTTATAATCCCCAGATGCATTCGCTTGATGTTATGTCTCATCTTGTTCTGGGCTTGCCTTCTCATCTCCAGGATTGTATTAGTCCTTCTGAAGTGAACGAGGTCGATGATGTCGTGAGTATCATTTCATCTTTTGAAAAACCGTTTGTCCAAAAATTGGCCGATTCAAAAAATACGTCGTCCAATGTGTCGTCATCATCTTCTGCTTTTAGTTTGCTCCGACCTCGCGCTATTTGTCCATATTGTAAATCTAAAGGGTTCGAACGTTTTCATAAGGAGTCGGATTGTTTTACTAAGTTTAAGGATAGTTGTGAAAAGAGTAACGTAAAATCTAACGTAAAATCCCCGGCTATTCATACTTTTGATACTACCTCCCTAGAGGAGGATATTTCTCGAGAGTCAAAAAACGATTAAAGCCTGGCTTTGTAGTGTTAGACATTAGGTACGATAATTTTTCTGGAAAAGGTCTGTATGATTCAGGTGCTGATGGTTCTGCTATTACCCTCTCGGTGCTTGAAAAAGTTAAAAATTATAAGTACGTACGTCTCAGTTCATGTTATAACACTACGAGCGGATCAGGCACAATTTTAGGAGTCACCCTTTTAGACTTAACAATTATGAATATTACTAAACCTGTTGTTTTATTCGTTATTGATCCTCCAAATTTTCGTTTTGATTTTATCATAGGTATTGATTATATTCCCAAATTTCACTTAAATTTGGATTATAATCTTAAAGTAACTCAGTCAAAGGGTCTTAATATTAACGTAACTGCGATATCACCCTCAATCAGGAATGACTATATGTCATACGAACTTTTTAATGATAAAGTAAAATACCTAGACAAAAAAAAATTGTATTTTGGATTTTGTCACCCGTAATTGTAAAGTTTTTGCTAATGACAAATTTGATGTCAGTAATGTCACTAATTATCTCTGTGACATAAATCTTTCTACTGATACTTACATTTCAAAAAAACTGTATCGTTGTACTTTTGATGATCAACTTGTGATTGATCGTCAGTGCCAAGAGCTTCTCTCAAAAGGCATGATTTTGGAGTCTACTTCCGCTTACGCGTCGCCTGTTACACTTCAATATAAAAAAATTGGTTTGGGAGCTACAAAAATTAAAGATCGTATGTGTACTGATTTCCGGGCATTAAATAAAATTTTGATACCGGAAAGTCAACCATTCCCCCTCATTGATGAAATTATACCAAGAACACGTGGCTGTTCTTGGTTCTCTACCGTTGACATAAATGCAGCTTTTCATTCGATTTCTATTAATCCTAAGGATCGTTATAAGACTACATTTATTACTCAGTCAGGGCATTTTGAGTGGAACGTAATGCCCTTTGGGCTCAAAATCTCCCCAGCTATTTTTCAACATATCCTATCTGGCATCATTCACCGATATAAGTTATCTGATTTTGTGGTAAATTATCTCGACGATATTTTAATTTTCTCAAGTTCATTCAAAGAGCACTTAATACATATTCAAAAACTTGTAGACGCGATCTATGCCGAAGGTTTTCGTCTTAATTTTAAGAAATGCAGTTTTGCGTCATTGAAAGTTCAATACCTTGGTCATATCTTATCTCCAAACTCTGTTTGTCCTTTATATGACAATATTGTCGCAATCACTGATTTTCCTGTTCCTTCGTCTCGTTGTTCCTTACGTGGTTTTCTCGGGAAGATTAATTTTTACCGTAAATTCATTCCTAATTCATCCTCTCTTCTTGAGCCACTTCACCTCTTACTTCGTAAAAATGTTCCGTTTTCTTGGACTCCTGGGTGTCAGTCTTCTTTCGAAGAGGTAAAGTGCCTTTTAACTTTGTCTCCTATTTTAGCTATCTTTGATAGGGACAAACCGATATTTATTTACACTGATGCTAGTGGGGTGGGTATTGGGGCTGTTTTGAAACAAAGGCAGGAGGATGGGGTAGAATAACCTGTCACCTACTTTTCGCAGAAGCTAACTCAGGGACAAAAGAAGAAAAAGGCCATTTACATCGAAAGTCTGGCCATCCAGGAAACTATCCGTTATTGGAGATTCTGGCTCCTTGGTTGTCCTTTTACTGTCATTACAGATCATAAGCCTCTTCAGCATCTTAATCTCAAGGCTAGGCCAGATGAGGAGCTAGGCGATCTTGCTTTGCAACTTTCAGGTCTTGACTTTGAGATTATTCATCTTCCTGGTAATCAGAATTGTGAGGCAGATTGTCTGTCCCACAATCCTGTTACTGATCCACCCTCTGATTTTCTTGAGCCCGATTTGATTATTCCTACATTCAACTTCCTTTCTATTGATGACATTATACGCTTTCAGTCGTCTATAATTCAAAATAATTCCGATATTGTTAAACACAGCGTTATATTTCGTACCTATCCCAATAAATTGTACATTACTCTCAATGAGCAATCGGATAAGAAGCTGACTGATCTTATATATAATTTTTATGGCCATTTTGGGTCTAAACACATTCTTTGTATCCTCCATAAGTATTTTTATTTTCCTCATATGACTCGTCTCACTCTTTCATATTGTAAATCGTGTAGCATTTGTGCCAAAAATAAATCATGTTGTAGTCGTATCCGCGCTAAACTTGGTTTCCTGGGTCCTGCGATTCGTCCATATGAGATAATGTCTCTCGACACCATTGGTGGTTTTTCTACTCCCTCTTCTTCAATGCGCTATTGTCATCTCCTTGTGGATCATTTTTCACGTTTTTCCTGGATCCTTTGTTCCAAAGGTCAATCCTCTCAAGAAATGATCTCTTTGGTTGACTCAGTTCAGCAACGCCACCAGATAGGTACGTTGCTGACTGATCAATATGGAGGATTATTATCGGATAAATTCAGATCTTACTGTACACAGTCTAACATTAGTCATGTTTTTACAGCCGTAGATAGTCCATCTTCGAATGGTTTAAACGAGTGCCTGAACCAGACGTTGGTGAACAAAATACAATGTATGAAAAATGACCCTTCTCAACCTAATAATGTGAACTGGGCAACTCTTGCAAAACAGGCGGTTGTCCAGTACAATTCTACTCCTCACAGTGTCACGTCTTTTTCCCCTTCTTATCTCCTCACAGGTATTCCTTCTACTTTCCTTCCTTCTGAGCTCGTTAATCCCCCGAGTTACAAAACCGATAAGTTAGCTGCTTTAAATAATACGATACGTTACCATAATTACAGTAAGTCTGTCTATGATAAAAATAAATTAGATGTAGATTTTAAAATAGGTGATTTAGTTTATATTTCGAATGGTAGTAAGTTAAACTGCGACAAGTTAAGACTTATTACGCATTGGTCCATATCCGATTTCTAAACAACTTTCCGGTAACGTTTTTGAAGTAAACTTAGGTCATGGACTGTACTCTCAGCGTTTGTACCACGCAAGTAAAATTTTGCCTGTAAATTAGTCTTAAGTTTCATCTTTTTAAGAGTGAATATTCAACCCTTTTCTCGCTCCTTGAGCTCTTAAACGTTTGGGAAAGGGGCATGTAAGAATTATTTGTAATTCTAATTCGCCTCGCCTCTTGTCTTTCTTGTTCTTTCACGTTCGGTCACCTTTATTCCCATTTTTACATCGTGATATCTTCTTACGAGTGATATCACGATGTCTTCCATTTATTATCTTTCACTATAGTTTAGTTCTTAGCTTACGTAAGCATTGTATCATTGTTGATTCGTTTTCTCGCATGTACGAAGCGACTCAGTTTTTGAATTTGTTATAGAAATAAACACATTCATTCTCAGTCGCATCGACTTAATTTTTTTTATAAGATCTTCCAGATCTTATATGTGTATGTGTGTGTGTGTGTGTTCAAGAAGGTGAAACAGATTACCAGTTGGTACGATGTTTAATCAATATAGAGTGCGTGTGCTAGAAGATTGAGGGTAGAATGGTACAAAAAATGGCAAAGTACAATATTTACAGTAAAGGTATAATATGTTAAGGAACCAATCACTGACAGGTATTCATTCATTTGCCATTCTTGATTGTGATTGGTTCCTTAATTGGTGATATTTTTACTATAAATATTTTTGTTATTCACATTTTTGTTCGTTTTATTTTTACCAAGGCAAAGCCCTTGTCAGACAAACCTCTGAAAATACCACACCCTGCTATCTATCAAAATAATTTTACAAATATATTTGCACTCTTCCATTCCTTCACTCTCCTTTCATTCTTCACTCTTGACACGCTGCCTACTGGCCTATCAGTATACTTGACTGGGGCAACTTTTTCATTTTTTTGTTTCATATCACATTGCCTACTTACCTACCTACCTACCTACCTACCAGCCTATGAGACTGATGCACGACTCTAAATCTCACTCATTCACCGCCCTATATTTTTGTATGTTAAATTGGCATATATTGTGTAATTTTTGTATACGTTGAAAAATTTTTAAAACTTTTCCAAATATTTTCCGAGTGTCTGAGAATTTTTTTTGTCCATGTTGAATATTTTGTAAAACTTTTTTTTATTTTTCCAAGTATTCCATTTACCGAAATTATTTTTGCAATACCTTGTTCGGTATTTTTAACCCGAATAACCAGTGTAGAAAATCTTATTTTCACACCAAAAATTTTCCAAAACTTTTTTAAAATTTTACATTTTTTATATTTTTTACAATTTTTACATTTCCTGAATTTATTGTCCCTTTTTGTTCATTTCTATGATTTACTGTACATTTTTGTATGTGAAACATTTTTAGTAATTTCACATATTTGACAGTTTTTACTTTTTTGCATAGTGTGCAGTAAGAACTCCCTCACTATTTCCCTAGATCACTCTTCGCTATAACTGTCTCCATTGGGATTATTTCTTTGAATTGTTGAATTATGTTCAGTATTCTGGCAGAAGGTGAACTTTTCACAAAAGGCACTATGGACACTTCACAATTTGTATGCCTTCACAAAAGGCACTATGTGCCCTTCACAATGTATCTGTTTTTCACAAAAGGCGCTATGTGCCCCTTTGCAAAAGGCACTAAAAGTTGAAAAGGCTTACTCTTTGACATAACTGTAAGAGGCAGTATCAAAATTTTCTTTCACCAAATGTTTAAAAAAACCAAAGGAAAATGTTTTTGTCAGTTTTTTATTTACCAACTCTTTGCTGGTCATATCCCTAGTTATTTGTCCATCCTTCACTGCTATACCTGTCCTTACCCTGTTAATTAGCTTCTCCATGGCTTCTCCATTAATTTTTGAAGCATTTTTATGATGGAGGGTATACCCTTTGACCTTGGTGGTGGATTTACCAGAGTTAGTTTCATAATAATATGATTTTAGTCCTGCGACTAACCATTTTTTGATGTACCCACCTCCCAACTTATTAGTCCACTCAACCAACAAATCACCTGTTTTTACAGTATTTTTACCATTATCAAGGTACAAAATACTATTTGTGTCCAAGTAAAGAATTCCCTTATTAATTTTGGCTAACTGGTTGTAATGTCTGAGGCGGGCATTTGCGATGGTGTAAACTGCAACAAAAATATTGGTATTGTAATTATTTTTTACACATGTGTCTTTATACTTATAATTTAACTGTATCATTTCATCAGTTACATAGAAGAAATTAATGTCTTTTAACCTATCATCCAGAAGAATATCATAAAATTGCCATGCATCAGTGATGAATCCTGTGGATGCCATATTTTGCCTCTACCCAAACTTACTTCACGATGAATTAAGATATAATTTAGAAATTGTTCTTTTACACAGACTTTCCTCAATTTTATCCACGTCCAAAAGAATACCCATTTTTTCCTTAATATCTTGGGCATAGGCTTCTTTGGAGGGGTAGGTGTGGGGGCTAGTTTCCAATTTAATTTTAGAGAAATCTCTAATGTAGCCCTTCCACAATTTATTACTTTTCTTGAAATCTCAGACTTTGTAAATTTCAATAATTTTTACTTCTATAGTATTCCATATACCTAAAAACTCCCTTTCAGTGCTCGTGTAATTACAAACACTTTGCTGGTTTTCAGCACACTTTAGACAAAGGGAGAATACAAATTTTTCAGCTTTGTCCATTTTAATTTTTACAGGTAACAGAGGTACGTACAGGTTTGTAGGTTCGACTTTAAATTTTATTAGACCAAACCAGTTTTTGTCAAAATTGTGTGGGTTGAAAATTTTGGTAGGATGACCTACAGGGTAATAATTGTAAAACATTATGCTAGGGTATAGGGAACATACGTCAATGTACTTGATTTTCTCTCATGTACCATTTATTAGGGCCTTTAGTTTGAAAACTTCCACCCATCCACCAAAAAGAGCATCTTGAGGGTTCAATGGCTTGATAATGTACACATCTTTTTCAATATTTTTATAATCTTTTATTTTTATCCAATCACTTTCTCACATTTCTACAACTATTTTACCTTCCTTCTCCAACTGTTTAGTCATATCCAAAGTTTTCTGGTATAAATCCTCCTTGGTCTCTTTTTTAACATTATTAACAGTATTCTTGTGGAAACATTTCGGACATCCATGCCAAAAGCATCTATGGTACATGTATACAGTTTCAGTTGTTAAGTTGTAACTATCCACCATGATGCCATAGATTTCTACTTCCCCACCATTGAGGGCATGTCTGATTTTAGGAATTTTGAAAGACTTAAGCCATGCGTTAGACTGTTTAGAATACTGGTCTTTGAAATCATCATCAATAGCAGCAATGGTATTTTGGGTCAGATATTTAAAGTAATAAATTCCCGTACACACTGAGGAGATTGTTATGTACTAGAAGTAGTCTATGTTGGCAATTTCTAAAAACTACTCACACAAATTGAGGCATACCCTCCGTAGAATATCTACATCCGAATCGCAATACTTGACAATTTTACAAGCCATATCGAAAACATATCCCTCCTCCACTTTTTCATCATGCCACTATATAAATTTAGCCCTCACCCCATTCTTCATTGTATTGTAACAGTAGTATTTTTTTTTCCGGAATTGAGCCTACATAATTTTCATTTTCTTTAGTGTTGAACAGGTGGGGGAAATAATCTTTTTTTAACTCGGTCAGGCCAAATGTTTTAAGAAAAGCACTAAGGGGTGTTTGGACAAAATTATGACTGTCGATAATTTTTAAACCTATTTCTAATATCCCCAAAAGCATTAGTTTAGTTCCATTGTATATAGTATAGGGTTTTAGGGTATTACTTCTACAATATTGTAAAATAAAATGGGAATTGTAACCTTCAGAATAATGGGCAACAGCTGTGTATCCTCTGTGGTTAGGACTGATTAACCACTCGCAAAATTCATCACTACTATTAAATGTAAATTTCTCACCTGAAAAGTTATACGCAATAACCAAATTTGGTGTATGGATTCCTGTTTCCTGTTGTGCTTCGTAGTTGAAGATGTACTGCTCCAAATAACTGCACTTTTTATTCACACTGGCACTGTTTGAAGAACAATTTTTACACCCTCAATTACACCATCCGCCTTTAAGAGGTTTATTTATAATGTAACACTGGTGGTTATTTTTTTCAACCACTTCTTCTCAATTAAAACACTATGAAAACCCACACTTGTGATTCACAAAAATAGTATTTTGTATTATTTTACAACATTTGGGGCATATTATTGTTACAGAGCATACTATAGTCAGGTGGTTGTCCATACAATCTTGATTAAAACAATACCAATTACAGTTAGTACAAAAAATCTTATCTTTGGTGTAGGAAGGGTGTTCAGTCTTCATGCATAAGGGACATACTACACTTGGTTTAGCCTTGTAACGATGTTGACTGTTTTTATTTTGGTAACTTTTATCATACTTTTCACAGTAGTAGGATGCCCCTAAGAAAGCAGTCATCTTGGTAATTACATCGAAATGCTTACCCTGCTTTTACAAATATAATTTTATAACTTGGTTGTCATATTCTTTATAAAGGATAGTGTTGGAGCTCTCAACACAAACAACTTTTATTTGTACACCTAATACAATTTCACAAGTTCTAATATCCTCTAGTGAAAACCCTTCCTCGTTATACTCCTCAATTGTTTCACATAGTGTTTGCGCAAGTTCAGTTTGTATATTTCTCCCTTTTCTTAAATTTATAACTTCATTTTCTTCCAAATGTCTTCCCAGTATAGTGTTAGTGTGATATAAGAGGGCTGTCACAATAGCTCTTAAGGCACAATGGATGTCATTATTTTTAATTTGTACAATACATTGTTTGGTATGTTTGTCTTTGGCCAAATTAAATATTTTTCTGGATTTTGCCCCTCAGGACATGTTAATAATGTGTATAGTAAATAGATTGTTGGTTAAATCAATCGATTTGTCCAAAGTTAGGATTTGTATAATTTTGTCCTTTAATTTTATAACTGGATTATCACTATCATTATCATATCACGTGGAAATTGTGTTGTTAAGTTGGGGGTTCTCAAGGACTATATTTATTTTATCACCCTGCTGGAAGTTTGTTCTATTTTGACAATACTTGATCATTTCTTCCAGTGCTTTTTCTATTAAATCAGCATCATCTATGTTTGGGATATCTTTCTTTAACACCATTTTGTAGTCATTGATACGATTGTTAAATTTTGCTATATACTGGCACTTAATGGTTTTGAATATAATATATTTAATTTGGCTTTATCATCCTGGACAGTTATGTATAAACCTGCACCTGTTTTTATATCGAGGGGTATATGAGGAATGTCAGGTTTTGGGTTGTTACAATTTTCAATATTTGTGGTCAGTTTCATTTTTTTCTTCTTTACTTTATTAAATATATTATATTCAAATGGGAAGAGAGTATTCAGTAGGGGGATAAATATTTTTTTAGCTTTTTCGGGTACTTTAGAAAATACTTCTGCCTTGAAAGGGTAAATGCTACCTAAATTAGGTGGTGTCGGTGATGACTTTTTATATTTTTTAGCTTGTTTATAGAAAAGGTCCAATTTGAAAGGAAATAAGGTTCTTAGTTGGGGTATATGTTCCTTATTATTATGGTTGGCCCTAGGTTGTGACAATGTGGCTTCACATTTCAAACTTACACCTACACTTACATCAGGATTTTCTGTATTTTTTATGTTATTACAGTCACTGAACTGTGACACTCCAGCTCCATGAATTACTTTTATACTTGATTTGGTCTTAGATTTAGGTTTATTAAATAATTCTAACTCAAATGGAAAAATAGTTCTTAAACTAGTAGGTATCCTATTTTTTTTGGTCCTATGCTGGGACAGTCCAGTCTTATAATTTAAACTTAATGTTACATTTTTTTGATACTTAATATTATTACTAAATTTAGTTCAAAGTCTGTTTTCACCTTAATCAGAACTTTCCTCGGACAATTCCATTTCAGCCAACAGTTCCATTTCTACATTAATCTTAATATTATTACTAAATATAGGTGAAAGTCCGTTTTTGTCTTCATTGGAACTGTTCTCGGACAATTCCAATTTAGCCAACAGTTCCTTCATTACACTCGCACTAAGTCGTACAGTTAGATTGGAATCTAACTTCTCCTCTTCTTCATCAGAGCTGTCCAAAGACAGCGCCAGCTTGTCAAGAAGCTCATTCATCTGAGCAGTAGATAGTGTGACATTAGGTTGGCCCTGAAAAGGGCCATTTTCAAATGATTCCGAGTCTAGTGAAACATCATCTAAGGCTTAAGAGAGGATGTATGGTTTTGATTTAGGAGTAGGTGCTGGAGTAAGGTGGCGGATTAAGAGGAGAAGGTGGTGGTGGTGTGAAAAGTTGGAGGATTTTGTCCATCTGAGTCTGACATTTCAAAGGAGTCTGAAGGATCTGGGATAGAATTGATTATATCGTCTTTTGTAAAATCCATTTTGAATTTTAATTACATAAATTTTCTCAAAATGAACAGTAAAGAGAGAGTAGAGAAAGTACATCTGTACAGTCAGAACATAACTGAGGAAATGTTGCAATTGCACTGACATATAATAGTAAAAAGTTTGGAATGGTATCAAAGTATGTCCAGACAGCAAAACAGTCGGAGCAAAGAGCGTCACATACCAGAGGTGTTCACCAGAGCTTGCGTATGTCACTACTGAAGATATGTACCTAACTTATTTTTGCACCAATTACATTTAAAGATGTGGTGCAAGAAAAAAAATGGCACTTTTTAAAAAATGTAAATAAATTGTTAAGAAATTTCTAAAAATGTAAAAAAGGGACAATAAACTCAGAAAATGTAAAAATTGTCAAAAATCATAGAAATGAAAAAAAAGGAGCAATTTTTACAATCACCAAATTTTCGAAAATTTATTTATATTTTTTCTTGCAAGTGCAGCTCAAAGGCTGCAAGTTCACAAAAAAATTTGGAAAAATTTGGAAAAATTTTCGATATCTGTTTCAAGCTTATATACTTATAGTATTTTTTATAATTTACTAATTTTTTTGCAGCATTATTACCAGTTGAGCTTGCCGCACAGTACGCATCAATTATTCCACAGACACTGCCACCCGCTGCCATTGTTGGCCATGTAAAAATAATTTAGGTACTCGTCCTTCTAGGTGTTTTGGAATGGGTGTCTGAATGTGAGGGAGGTATCATCCCCTTCATGATTGGTTTAGTTGTCTGAATTAAAAATGTTGAAAGATGGTGATGTGTCATCATTCTCATTGTCATCGATAATTTACTTACTTTGTAAGAAAGAGTAGCACTCTTTTTTGTACAGTGATGTTAGGGTTTGTATCCGCCCTTGGTCTTTATCTGCCACTCCCTCTGCCACTCCCGAACAAAATCCCTAATGATATAATGTAATTTTATCGCCTCCTAGGACAGAGTGGCCAACGGTAAATGGACAACATTTCTTCTGAATATCAAAAAACAAAAAGGGGAAATTTGTGGAACTTCTATTGTCAAAAAATGCTTTGATCAACAGTAATTTCTGAAAAATAAAATTGTCCTCAAGGTGCCCACTTACTACTGCTGTTATTATCTCTGACTGGGTTTAAAAGACTTATTTTTTGCGATGAATATGCCACCAGCATCAATAGATACCATGAAAGAGAAAAATATCATTTCAACAAAATAATAGAAAATAAACTTTAAAAGTTCAATAAATTCTCTCATGAATTTTCTCATTTAGATATAAATACCTAATAATTTATTTTCACATTTTTAGATAAAAATCTCTTAGGATCTTTCTAAGAAAAAATTAACAGAAAATAAATTTTGGTAGTTTTAATTTACCCTATTGGCTCAATACAATCAAAAAAAAATTTGAGATGTCAATTTATTAATTGCATCAGGAAAACTGGAACAACCAAACTAGCTCTACGTTCATAATATAATGCAAAATTTTTCTAAGTGCTATAAGTATTTTTGAAAATATGGTGATTAAGAAATATAGATTTTCTGCTCTGCTTTCAAATATCACTTCCATTTTCATTCTGAAATTTAAGGTTGAGCAAAATTCACTGATAGAAAAATTAATTTATTGTCATTAGATAACTTTGTTATTTCTTGCTCAAGTTTGTGATAATTTTATGTCTAAATAATTTACGTTAATAGTAATTTTTATAATTCGATAACCATTTTTGTTTTGACATAAACTAAAACTATTACTTATTTTAAAATAAATAATTCACTGGTAGGTTTTTTTAAATAAATATGAGGGTACATATTTGGGCTCTGTCAAAGGGTAATCCTGTTTTTCTGTGAGTGTTCAACTTGAACAGCAGTTGTACTTGAAGAAAACAATTTTAAAACTGTTAAACTTAAGAAACAGTTTTTTTATAGAAAATTATCTAAAAATTATAAACTTGGACGAAAAAAATACTTCTTTACAATAACACTACAAGCTTATTGTTTCATCAATAAGTGTAGATAAACCAAAAAATTCAACTTCTACATGTAACAATTATTTATGAATTATAAAATATGAAAAAATTTATCAACTTTCAAACAGTTCGTTCACTCGAATTTCTGAAAATAAAATTCATTGTTGAAAAATTTGTAATTAGAAACATTTCTAACTGAACATTCGTTATTCTAATTAATGATTAATTTTTTTAATGAATAATAAATTTTATCCGATTTTCTACGAATTTTCTCTGCATTGTGTCTAAAACTTTGTCTATCTTTACATTCAAGTTTCCAACTCTTCTGATCGCCAGAATAATTTTTCAGTAGCGTAATGGTTCGTAAAATTTGAGGATTTCTCTTCAAAATAAATTGAGTCAAATGAAGCTTTTGCAGTTCATTCAAGCCCATTATGCATTTCTTATAGTTTGTTTTCGACAACGATAGATTAGATTTGATGCAATAATCACACTCAAGAAGTTTGATTTCTGTTTGCAATTGTTCAAAATTTCCGTTACATTTGCGATGTAAAGAAGCCGACGTCTTTTCAGCAGGAGAAACAGCTGTCTCCATCTCCCTTTTCTCAACAAAATGACTTAACATAACATAAGATGTTTCATCATCTCCATCCGGTTGGATTTTTTCATTTTTAATTGAACATTTTTGCGACGCATTGGTAACAGAAGTGTTTTTGAAATTGGTTTTTGCATCTTCTATGACCTGAACATACAGCAGAAGATTAAACACTTTACTGACATTCTTTCGAACATATTCGTCATGATCTTGCAATTTATTCGCTTTGAATTTCATATAAAGATTAAATCCAAAAATAAAAACAAATAGATTTTTTTTGATTCTTGCAAGAAATCTAGAATTTTATTCGGCCAAAGTGGGTAACTACAAATGGTGGCGAAAATTAGCTTATGTTTTTTCAAACTTTGGAAACAACATTACCGGATTTAGTAATCATTAACAACGTTTTTCAAACACATATTGTGGAAAATATAGACTTTCAAACAAAAAATATTCAGCGTGGAAAGTGGAATATACCTACTGGTCTCAGGTTCATCACCAGGTTATTATTTTAGGAGCGGGGCAAACAGATTTCTTGGGATGATAACCCTAAATGCAGATATTTACCTAAAAATTATATATATACTTTTTTGAAACTTCTTCGCGGGAAAATGCAATGACCAGGGGTCTATTCCCCTGTTTGCCCCCCGGCTACGTAGCTGATTGGTCTACATCGATCATTTTTGATTTTAATAATAAATAAATTACAAAAAATGATTTTTTTTAAATACGCCTTCATTAAGAGCAAAAAGTTCTGCGAAATTTATTGCACTCATATAAAAACAAATATGGTTGTCTGGCATGCTTCATTTTTATTTGGGAGTGAGCGAGCTATGTAGTAATCATATAAAGTCGAAAGTCTATCTCCATCAAAGTGCTGTATCGTATAAGAAATGGGACTTCGCCACCGATAGGAATTTTCGTATGGGTTCCCTAAACTTTTCCATTTGAGTGTATTAAAAGTGAAGAATTTTTAAAATTACAATACAACTCGCGCTAGATGCTCCTGCTTAAGACCTTTTCCCGGATAAGACACTGTTCTCTGTTAGTCCCAGGACATTTCCTACTCGTTAATGTAAAAAAAATCCTGCTAAGACACTCTTTTGTTTCAAAGGAGGAAGGTATTTCAACTAATAAATGACTGATTTCACTTGTTTATTTGTTAACTTCCTTGCTGCAATACATGACCATAATTTCATACAAATAAAAATAGACACTTTTTTCCAAAGAAAAGAAAAAAAAAAGTATTTTTGCAATAAACTTTATTTTTCCAGCACTCATGCCCATATGTAGAAACAACACTTCAGTATCAATAATGACTTCAATATTGTTTTTCTTAAAAACTTCATATAATAGGTATGTAAATTTCCATATAGATATAATTGACAATGGAGAAAATGTAATCATGACTAACGTATACTTTCTGAATTCAGGCCTTAGTGTGTTTATTTTTTTCAGTTACCATATAGGAAGCTTTCATGCTGAAGATGCTCTTTTGAGCTGGTCCCTTGAAGTGCGTCTTAAGCGAGTTTCACTATATATATGGTTTTATGGAGCTCCAAATTGTTGTCACTTATCTTATGCACAATAAACGAAACAATTAATTTCTATTACTCTGTATCTACTTTGAAAAATTTGATTCAATTTCTTCTTATTAAATGGTTACAAGTTTAACTGTGAAATTTTCATTTATTATTTTGGTAAATATATGTGCAACTGAATTTCCAACATAAATGCAAACTTTTGAATATTTCAAAGCTACAGTAGATTTGTACAGTTATAAATTTGTAGCATTAATGTTTTAAAGAGAAAAGGATGAAAAGTTGGGAGAATAAATTTTTAGGCAAGTTTGTTTTAGTATAAAAAGAATATTACTATTTTAACCTGAGAGTAACACCGGTATTAAAAATGTTAATTTTTGTAGAAAATAGGACAAACTTTTTGTGTTATGTCCTTCAAATTTTGTTAAAATGTGTAATGAGATCTGGAGCCATTTGTGAAACTGTTTGATTCACCAGGTTTCTCGTTATTCCTCAGTATCTTGAATATTGGCAGTATCATGTATTTGATGAATGTTATGTGATATTGATTATTATGTGTAAGTAATAAATGCAGTATTTGTTTTCTCTCATGGCTTTTTTATTGAACTGAAAATAGGGGATTTCGGCTTGATAACACAAAACTGAAATCGAGGTTGGCTGTCTTGAAGTGTTGCACATTATATTCTAAATGGACTTTGGTGCTGACAATTTCATATTCATGTCTTAGGATTTTGTGTTGTTGCCCAGAGTTGCTTTGTGGTAAAACAAGGTCACCCTAAAAGGCATATCACATTTGGTCAGATTATCTATAATTACGGAGAGCAAAAGTAAATTAATATGCCTACTATGACTGTAAAAGAGCGAAAAGTGAACAATTGTTATATTCACATTAATGTTCTTCTACTACTTTACAGGTATATTTGCAGACAAGGACGATCACTTTACTCCTTTCTGAGTATTGAGAAATCTCGTAATTTAAGTAGACTTTTCACGCAGATTCAATTTTCAACGACTAAATTCAGCTATGAGCTACGTAACATATTGTATATATACGTTGCCAGAGCCAAATTCCGGGTACGGGGAGCCTTGGCACAATTAAAATTTGGGGGCTTCAGGATTTAATTTTTGAAAATTTAATGACTTTAAAATACTTATGGAATTTTTGAGAAACAGTCATAAAATTTTAAACTTACATTGATTCTACACTATTTCAACAATCAACATTTATCAAATTTATTACAACTGGCTATATGGTTCATACACTGGGGCAATTGGAAGGGTCAATAAGTAAATCTGATTACACTTATTCACATTTGAACTCCGTCAAACAACTACGTTAAAGAATACAAAATTATAGGGCAAGTTGCTTCGGGTAACATGTCAAATTTATAAAATTTGCAGCAAGTCTATTTCGACGACAAAATTCTATTCTTTTGGATATGCGACATGCTGGTTCATAAAAACATGAGAATCTGCGAGAATTTCACCTGTTACAAGGACATGGCCTAAGATCATGTTTCATGTTTCCACAAAAGACTATTTTTCAACGCCTGCGAGTACGAGGTTAATGAGTGCAACAAACGTAGTATTCGACATGGTGAAAAAGTTCTGCACTCGAGTTTTACGTTCCTGAAAAGTTCTGTTAGAAGTGAGTTTTTAATTCAACCTTAAGATTTAAGGTTTTACCTCAGGGTGAGTTCTGCAAAGGAACAAAAATTCAGCAAACAGTAGAGATCTTGATTAAAAATCGATCACAAAGAAGATCGAAAAATCGATCTAATTATGATCGATCACCTTTATAACGTGATCGACTTTTCAAACTTTTTTTTCAATTCTTCAACTTTTAATTAAACATTTTAACCGTTGGTCTTAATTTATAATGCTGATAATTTATTTGCTTGCCGTTTTAACCTTTTGAAGTCTTATTCAACTAGGCGGGTTGTCATGTGAGATTTTAATGAGATTCTCAGAAGACAATCTGCCCAGCTAAAGTTAACCCTAAAAACAACAAACTGACTTAACTGTCAACGGAATATTATCCCGAGTAGCTGGCTATTAGCGCGAAAACTACCTAGCTAAGTGGGTATCAGCTGTTTAAACATTAATTAGCGGCCATAAAAAATCGTCATTTGGTGTTTTCACACATTTGTCACATAGTTAGAGATGGAGCTCTATCGTCATGCATACGGCAGTCACTATGAAACTTTATAGGTTTTCACATTATCACAACTTTACAAAAAATTCAAAAACCGCGCCAAATTACATTCGATTATATGTTCCATGTGGAAGACAAGACGGAATCAATTTTTGAAATTTCACTTAATTCATCGTTTCTTTCAACTGAACTTTACTCATCACTTAACGGATTGTACAAGAGTAAAAACAAATTCATCAATAAATCACTTACCTCGAACATGGTACACAATACGAAAAAAGCAATACGTAACTTGAGAGTAGAGTCGCCAGATATTCACAATACACGAAAATATAACGCGACGGAAAGGAAAACACGTGAAAAAATTAGCAAAACCAAAATTAAATTAAATCATATAAATATGAACGAAAAGACCATCGAAAATATGCTGGCAACAGTAATAATACAATAAGTACAAATTGGCTAATTTACACCACTGAAATGTAATAAAAGAGAGAAGAAAAAAAAGCGCGCAAATTACAAGTTACGAGGAATAGAAAATTTAGAATCGTAACGTACGAAAACGAATTCTTACAAACAGGTACTATGAAAGAACGACGAAGGACATCCATATGGTTCAAAGGCATACGAACTACTGAAAATGACTACTCAGTACTAACTACTGAGTAGAGTAGTGAGTACCGAATCAAGTAACGACTGACGAGACTCACTCTCAATTGAAGTGAAATCTGAGCAACAAGTAAATGACAATAACGACTACTGACTCATGCAGCCTTGAGCCTGAGCCCGAAGAAAAATGAAGAACGACTCAGACAAAAAAATTGGTTAAAAAGCAATTAGAAATTAGGATTCTGTTACGAACTAAGAAGTGAACGCATTTTTCTGTTACGAATCCCAATTCCGAATCCTCCCACTCCGCGACATACTTGCCTCGTCGAACGTACCGTCCAACGTACAGAGGATTTATCTTGAACAACAGCAAAAACCACGAAAATGACAATACGCGACTGCGACTGCGTCTGCCGGTCTGCATCTTTTTTTCCACTTCGATACTTCGTCTCCCAATAGTCGTCGTCAAGACAAATTCTAAATTTCGAACTACACAATTACACAACACGGCGTGAGTATGGTGACGTCATGACGACAGTACACCTTAGAAATGCGTCGCTCAGTTCGTTGAACGTACGAATGAAGCGAGCCACCGCGAAACGACATGTACACCTGTGATTAGACAAAAATAACCCTTCGGCGTACATATCTATATTAATTTACTTTTTTCTGTAACTGCTAGTTTTTTCTCGGCGACACAAATATCTTTTGGATTCAAGATGTAACTTACGTACATATATCAGTATTCACTATTCAGTACTTACTGTCTGTGGGATCAGCTGCGTTAGAAAAATTATCGTCGTATGGCAAGTCATTCTCGATTTTATATCCTTGCCATTGAAACCACTTGTCTTTATTAAAATTCCTTACAACCGGTCGGTAAATTCTCTGATATTTTGAGAAATTCTAATTTCTTGAAAATAAATTATATGTACCTACCTCGGATATTATCGTTATCACTTACACGATTAATTTTTTTAAGTTTTCGGTAAGCCCATTTTAAGTTGTAACCAAATTGTAACCCATTCCAGACATTGCCATGGTCCTTCGTTCATCTCTCCATTTTATCAGTCTCTGTCGTTCAAAACCAGAACAATTAAAATTTTTTGGTCCTTAGGTGAAAATTAGGGGCTCCTTACTGAAACATTCAATTCATGCAAACTGACTTCTATCTCGGTTATCTTGACAATATTGATTTTATTTTATTTTCATCTTATTCAGCTCTTTTCACCTGCATTAGAAAAAACATTTTCATTCACGTACGTCATACACAGGTAAGTAAATACAGGCTGTTTCAATAAATTGTACCGAAAGCAGTTGATGGGTGTAATCTGAAGATTTTTTCGTAATAAAATACTTACGTAAAATTGATATTCTACATTTTGCATACGTAAGTACATGAAGTTGCATAGCATTTTATTGTTAGGAGTAATTTTGAAATGTTAATTATCGACTGATGAACTTCAGCAGTAGCCCAGTTGGTAGGGGGTAGGAAGACGATTATGAGCCCTTTGACGATATATAAAGTGGACAATTTTAAATAAATGCATAATATTAATTCTTTATGCATTGTTTTTTGCATTATATGCACGCATTACCTAACTGCTCCCAGATTAAGTATCAATTACAAGTTAGGTAACTAACGTAAGATTGAAACGATTCAAAACCTAACATCGCAGAAATAAGTACAAAGAATAAGCCAACCATGAACGAGATAAGCTACAGTATTAAGGTAAGTATTTAAAATTGAAACTGCAATAAAGAAACAAAAATTTTATTTTGGCCTAGTTCATCATTCTAAGATTTAATTACCAGAGATAATAATAAATATATTTTCTCCAATTGAAATATTTCAAGAAAAAAAAATTTTTTAGTAAGATTCCAGCTTTTCGTGGTACATATTGAGAGTTTGCGAAATCATCTCCAACAAGGCTGATACCCAATAGACATCTGCATATGATCCAAAAGCAAAATCTGGACTGGGAATTTTGGATTTTGCAAACCTGTAATATAAGATTATTATTAAATAACTTTTTACGGCGGATAGCCGAAAAAAAATTTTTTTTCTAGAACTAAATTGTGGTAGGTAACGAAAACTGGTAGTACAAATGGGTCTGAATGCAATATTTCCAAGGAGCTGATAGCCGAAAACGAAAAAACCACCAATAATTTAGAGGCTGAATCGGAAACATTCTTACAGTTTTTACAACTGTGGTGAAATTGTGCCATACATTGGCACTATTAGCATATCGGGACTTAAAAACCAATTTTAGAAACCCATTCAGGGAAACATCAAGACTGAATATGATAGCATTATGTATTAAGGATTTAAAGAAGTGAATTGTTTCTGAAAGTCAGAAGTTTGGTAATCTTTAAATGAAATCGAGCCGAACAGTAGGGTTCTACAGGAGGGCCTGGTCACCCTCCAAAACAAAAGAATTGTAGAAAATTTGGAAGTTGAATTGATAAAAATGACGTAACAATCTGAACAATGCGATTATGATTTTTAAACATTGAAACAAATTTCATAGTAGGTTCAATACTTACAGCATTGAAAATTTGAAATTGGGGTGGTACTCGAAATATTCCTTCTTAAATAAATGATTCAATCCAGAGTCCAGATTCCATTTTTTTTTTTCAATATTTTACCTAGGTCCATTTTGGCTCACCCCGAAAAAAAGCTAGTATCGCCACAGAGTCGAAAGTACTCTACACAATTACGTATATGTGCATTCAAAAACATTATAACAGGAAAAACTTAAAATGATCTCTTGTCTCCTTCATGCCCCTACCTGGTATTAAAAAGCCTTTCTTACAAAAAAAAGATTTAATAATTTTATATAATGGATAATAACTGGAGAAAAAATAACAAAAGCGATCGCAAATTTATGACGAATTACATTTTTGTGAATTAGGGAATTTAAAAATCAAAAAACCTGTAGATGTTCAAAAATATGTGTTGGGCAACCAATTTTTGCGACATAGCGATTTTCAGTTCAAGGGTTCAAGGCTTGTTAGCTTTACAAGAACAAAAATAGAGTGAAAAAATAAGCACTTTTTATCGCCTTAACTTATAGGTATTAAACAAATACGAATTTTAAAAACGAACAGTTCACTAACTTAGGTCCTGCAACACAAATTTCTCTACATTTCAACTTTCCAACTTTTACAGCATCTTCAAACGCCAACAATACTTCTTTTGTTGCGAAATTTGTTTCAAATTCTTCATAAGCTGACAGCAAAACGTTAACCTAAGTAATAAAAAAAGAATGTGTAGAATAGGTAAAACAAAAAATCAAAAAAATTTATCAAAAAAAGTTCTAAAAACATCGAGCATCTTGCAAGCTTACCACAGTTTTATCTCCTATTTTAACGTTACAATACGACAGCAACGTATCTACGGATGTTTTCCACATTTTCAACCAGTCAATCGTGGATGCTTTGGTCAAGAATTTAGTACACGATGTGAATAAAATTCCGTACAGTACACCAGAGGAACCACCGACTTTATAGCACACTTCCGACACATGATAGAAACATGTTGCAGGATGCTCCATGTCTAATGCGGGCATGTCTTGCAGGATGCCTACAAACAAAATACTGATTTACCAGATATTTTCATGTGATATGTCTCGCGCATTATTCTGGTTCTGAATTACTAACGTTCGGCAACTCTTTCCAAAGCCGATCCTTCGTCACCCGAAATTCCCTCGACAGATTCCAATTCATCGGCTCGATTTTCTTTGGCAATTAACAAATTCAAGATGGAGTGAAAACATTTTTCAAATAACATAGCTCCTTCGGAAGATAATTTTGGTCCAATCTAAAAGTAAATCCAACGTTTTAGAATTTATTCGAAAATTTTTCCGAACACGTAAATAAGCCCGTCGTACAGATTCGCGCACTCCGGATTTTAGACGATGAGAGGAGGGCTCCAGATTCTTCTGGGAAAAATTGAAGTTGAAATCCTCCTCTCGTTATTGTTTCCTATAGGACGAACTACAGCGAAACAAACAAAACAATGTTCTGGTTTTTTTGGTTTTTTTTTTTTTTTTTTTTTTTTTAACAGGACGATGACTTTAGCCTTTTTTTCAATAATTCAGACTTACGTGAGATCGAACCCAAGACGAATACCGTACCCATATTAAAATCTCTTGGTATACGAGGGGCGTTCGAGAAGTAACTTTTCCTATTTTTTTCTCCTGAATCGGGCAACACTGGAGTAAGTGCGTGCAGCTTTTATATATAGGAAAGTTACAAAAATTTAGAACTTTTTCTTTATGCAACATTATTGTGAGCTGTGTTTCATAAGCTGGAATTTGAAACTCACCTTCCTCTCCCCGCTAAATGTCAAGTGACCATTCTGCAGGACAATGACCGACCCTACAGTTCTGATCTTTGAAATAAGGTGTTTTATATCCCCAGCAAGACTCCCCATCCTTGCCCTTTCCAGCTTCTAACCCCATCCAAATGAAATGGGGATTTCAACTTTTTTGAAAACTTTTTAGCTGCTGCACAAACTGGAGTTTTGTTTTCAAACTTTCTTCCTTCTAAATTTTTCTTGAACTGAGGGAAACTAGAAAAAGGTAGAAATTGGAAAGGATAATAATGGAGGAGTCCTATGGGAGGGGAAAAACATATCATTTTTAGGATTTGAAGTCAATGTGTGATGCCAGAATTGTGGGGTCGGTCATTGTCCTGCCAAAGGGTTATTTCATATTTGACGGGGTGAGGAAGGGGAGTTTCATATTCCAGCCCATGAAACACAACACTTAATGATGGTATGCAAAATAAATTTTGAATTTTTATAACTCTCTTTTACCTAAAGCTGCACACAACTACTCCAGTGTTGTCCGATATACAGGAGAAAAAAAAGGCCCCAGTATTAGTGACAACCACAGACTGTTATATTTAATGTGATAACATTTTCATCTTCAATATCAATGTTTTACCATCAACTATCGGTACTGTGTTAACAAATATATGGATTTCCTCATAACCGTTTTATCAATGAAGAATGAAATATCAATATTTCAATGTGTCATAAAAAAGCTATGTAGGTACCTAGTTTGTATCGATATATTATCAATAATCGGTGGAAAATTTAACAAGAAAAAATGACATCAAATGTAAAAACAAACCCCGTATTTTGCTGTAGTGAAAATAAAAATGTTATCACATTAAAAAAATGGAGTTACTTTTTGAACGACCCTTGTATCATAAAATAGTACAATCAGTTAGCGCAATCTTAAAGGACAGAGAGGAGTACCTAAATCAACTGAATTTATTTTATAATAAAGCCTATTACAGGTAGATCTAGATGGGAGACAGCAAAAAACTCAGTGATGATAACTAGTGTGTTTTTTGCGGTAGCTTTTTGTTAAGAATGGAGGAGGGAATATGAATATGGAAAATTGTAGAGGCAAAAAATAGAATTAAGATTTACCCCTTCAATTTAGAAATGCCTGAATTTTCAACTGTAGCCAAGGTATCGATTTTAATACAGGTATGTATTTAATAGCTGTAAAGGGCTTAGAATCGAATAACGATTTGAAAATCAAGCGTAGCTGTAAAGGGTGTAAAAGCTATGATTGAGAAGTGCTGTACTAAAATTTCTGAAGACCAAATATAGCCAATTCATCGATGTTACAAAATAGTTTTTTAAAATCTGAAATTCCAATTTTTAAGTTGGATGTTGGAAAATTAAAACTCAGGAAGCCGTCTTTTATATGATTAATAAGAGAAGAATAAATCAATTTATGTCGATGATCAATTTAATTTTCAGACAGATAAATTTTTATTTCTTTCTTCGAATCGATTTAAAAGGTTGTACCTAACAAAGAAACAAATTTTTTTCTCGCGAGCATAAAAAATCTAGTTCATTTCAATCGGGATTCTTTGTTGTTATTTTTTTTTTTATTTCTAGATAACTTTTACTATAAAAAATGTGCTAAGTACGTATAGTGAAAAAGCTACTCGACTTAGGGTACTTTGTTCTTATTAAAATTCGGAACATGTTTGTGGGCTACCTTCAATAAGCTGCTTTCGACACATTCAACGGTAACTTTTTCGTTCGTTTCAGGCAACGGTACGCTGACACATGTTGTAGGCCAACAAGGAGCATCGGTACTGCTATCAAGATGATGAACCCAGTACAGATGATCAGTCACGTTTAAAACGCTTATCTGAAATCCAGCCATATCCAATGATGTCATAATTGAGCCATAGTACATTCTGCAAACTACGATGTTGGCATCAGCTGTCAAATAACGATCAAAAAATTAAATCAGAAGATATAGCGATTGAGAAAGTGATCTCGCTCTGGGTAAGAGCATGAAATGGAACTTACTTAGCTGGTTGTAGACTTTATTACATATGACTCCCATTTCGAGTTGGGAAACAACTCCGAGATTGTTTACGATGACAGCTACTTGATCGTTAGGTAATAAACCGAGGGTCTGAATAATTTTTTCGATCATAGACTGGATTAGTTCGTTAAACGAATGAATCTAAGGGAACATTTTTCAGTATTTAAATATAAGCAGAAACATTACATAAGATCATAATGTTTTAAAGGGCGGTATTTTACGAATTGCAATATACAAAATTACTTTGGTCTTCGAAATTCCGGCTTCGCCGTGAACTCCTAATCCAACTTCGATTTCATCCTCGTCTATTTTAAACAAAGGTCCGAATCCGGGCATAGTACAGGGTGTGGCTGCAGCTCCAATACTGGCCATTGAACTATTAATAATACGACATTGATTCGCGATAGTTTGCAAATTCATACCATCACGCGCCATACTTCCAGCGATCTAAGCATAAAACTTGTATGTTAAAAAACGATGGACCGTCAGATAGGCTGAAATTTAAAATGGTCGAAAGGCAGACTTTGTAAACAAAACCACTGCCGCACATTCCACGGCGGCCAGCACCCTGTACTTCGTCACCTATTCGAGAACAATCTTCGTCTACGATGACCATTTCAACCTGGCAAATGGAAGAATTACGAAATCGAAAATAATTTTGGTTTTGAAGTCAATATATATAAAAAAATAAACGCAGAAAACAATAAAATTTACTTCGATATTGTATGATTTAGCTTCTTCAACAGCTGAGCCAAAGTTCAAAATATCTCCAGTATAGTTGAGAACGATTACAAGAACTCCGGCATCTGTAAAGAATAAAAATAAAAATTATACGAAATTAAATACGGTTGATGAATAATTTAAGAACAGAAAAAAAAAAAGTTTCACAACATGGGCTGCTCATGCGTTCATAAGTATGTACACACCTATAGGTAGGTACAGCTGAACTTTGACTTACAAAATTTGATCAAGAGCAGGCGTCGGCCTATAGATATTAAGAGAAAAAGTTTATAGACTTTTGATTTGTCGTAGAGGAAGACTTTGCAATTTTCACGCCTATTATACTTTCATAAATATTTAGCAGGAGAGATTTGAGTTTGAAACCCCGCCTAAACGGAAAATAAATTCCTTGGAATTGTACCCAAAATTAATGTGGTCTTTTGCAGTCCAGCAAAAAATTGAAGGTCTGTTGTTCAATGAACTTGAGAAAAAGTTTTTCTTTTCCCACAAAAACTCTTTTTATATGGTATAAAGTAATTCGAAGAGAAGAACCACCATCGCACAATTTATGCTCTAAATAATGCTTCATTCTTCGAAGCTCTATGGTATGCAGATTTAATCAGAACAATTTTCGATTCTCAAGAGTTATTTTTTCTTCTTTGGAGAATGAAAACGTTTCAAACATCACTTAGTTTAAAAGTCAAGTTATTTCAAAAGGATTAGTGTATTTTGTATATTTACTTTTATTTCTGGATGATAACGTGTTAATGCATTGAAAAATTTTTTGAGGCGGTGGCGACGCAAATATCAGTCCAGCAACAGCTCCAGATAACATACCTTCTCCGACAAAACCTTAAAATATGAAGCAATAAAAATATTAATTACATGTAACAGTAAAATAATTTTTGTATAATAACAACTATAGGAATACAATTCCTCCCAGGAGTAAGTACCTATATTCATCTTCAACCATACCATAAGCAAGCCTCGAACCAAAAATTGCTATAGTAATTCATACGTATAGGCTATAAGTATATATTATACATAAGGTATACTCATACTTGTTCCAGATAACCTACGCAGCTACTGGTTAAAATTAGGTATTTTATAGCTAAAATAAAAATAAAACTGGCGATACGAATTCTTGCATGACATTACCTAACATTATAACTGTAGGTTACTTATTTTAATGGTAGGCTGGTGCGAAAATTGACTAATGACTGAATGCCTCTTTAGCAATTTCAATAACTGGGTCCTTTCCAAAATATTTTTTTCCAAGTATGTAGGTTAAAATTCATTTCGTATTACTAAATGAAATTATCCACCATGTGAAAAAATCCACCTATACTTGCACGACTTCATCTTTATCCTAATCCATTATTTTCTTCTTTGAACGCAGAATAAAATTTTCCTACAAAAATTGCCTACGACATTTCATAAACGGCAGTAGGTATACCTAAGTAAATTTATTTTATGCACCTATCTTTCACTTTCTCTTTCACAAGGTCGTTTAGCAATAAATTTCGATGTTATATTTATTTAATTATTAATTTATGAATTTATCGACCTGAACCAGTTCATTCATTTTTGCGATTTGTGCTTTCTTCTACTATTAAAAATTTCGTTTTCTGTATCCAGTTTGGTTGTATGGTTTTAAATAATAACGGGTTCCATACTTAATATTAAAAAACTACACTTCAATTTTATATTAACGTTTACGATGGTGACTGAAAAGTTGTAAAGGTATGAGTACGATAATGCAGTTTATGTACTACAGCCAGAAGCAAAGTTGGGCAAACTTTTACCTGGCTAAACTTCTTGTGTGAAAAATTTACTTATGAAAACATTTAATAAGCCGTGGCGCCCCTGCTAGGAAGCCACAGCACCTTGAGGCACTGCAGCGCACAGCTTGAGAACCATTGGCCTGTAGTTACAAATAAAAATATCGTTACGTTTTCATATTTTAGTGAAATAGTATTTTACTCAACTATAGTCAGAAAAATGAGCGAAAATTGACTCGTTGCGATTACAGCACTCGCCCTACACAACTCATCCACAATCACTTCTTTTGTTAATTGTAGTTGAATACGATATCATTATTTATTTAATTAAACAGTTGAACTTCGTTTGGCAATAGAATTTTAGACAATAATAGTTAAATAATTATGGAGATGTAGACATTTGTTGTTTGTAGTTTGTAAATACCTATCATCATGTAAAAGAAACGGTCCTTTTTCCTTGTGACATTTTGCCATTTGCGTATGTATAAACGGCGCCGTGAAGAAAAAAACAAAAAAAATTAGTTAAAAACTTCATTACTACAATAGTGAAGTATTGAAAATCATTCTCCAATATTCAGAATCAACTTGGAAATTTCTCACTTTGTTAATCAAAATTGATTTAATAATAACCTCTTTTTGGAGTATGTGTTGAGAAAATAATAGATTTTACACTATGATCTTTGACTGAGGCCCATATTCACAAACATCACTTTAATCTCCCTTCACTTAAACTTCACTTAAAAATGACTTTTGACACAATTTTGTATTTAAGAATATGGTAACATTTTATTTGTACATTGGAACTCTCATAAGAGATACAATGTTCCCATATTTTCAAGTACTAAATTGTGCAAAAAACTTTTTTAAAGTGAAGTTTAAGTGAAGGGAGGTTAAAGTGACGTTTGTGAATATGGGCCTGAATGTATATAAAATTGACAAACTTAATGGAGAAGTTTTCTATAAAATATCTAGTTCGTTTTTAAAACACAATGTTGCATTAGTAGTATTGATTTTCTCTTTTTCAGAAATATTTCTCCAAATTGTTCTTCAATTGATGCACTGTTAATTTAAACCACGAAGATGGTAACAGGTCTGAGCCTGTAAAAGAGAGGAAAGAGAGTCTTGATCCCTACAGCCACTCCCTTCTAATTTTTAAAACTTGAAAACTATGTCACCAGCTTATTGGGGGGACTGACAGACTGAAGGATGTCCTTTTGCCGGAGGCCATCTAATATTGTTATTCTCTCCAAAGAGAATGTCACACACGGCTTGGCTTAGAGTATGGCCAGTAAAGGGCTCTATACTTTCTTGAGGGTAAACAATATCGCGGGTAAACGATATTCAGGGTAAATTTGCTTGGTTGTTTTTGCGGGCACACTTTATCGCGGGTAAACAAAACACAGGGTAACATTTATCAGGGCAACATTTCTCCGGGTAATTGATTGTGCAGGTATACAAAACAAAGAGTAACATTTTTCAGGGTAATATTTCTCCGGGTAATCAATTGTGCGGGTAGACAAAAGACAGGGTAACATTTATCAGGACTACATTTCTGAGGGTAATCGATTGTGCGGTTAGACAAAAGACAGGGTAAAATTTCTCAGGGCAACATTTCTCAGGGTAATATTTTATCTTACAGGTTGGGCAAAAGTTAAACACTCAAATACTTTACTTAGTACTATTGTGATTTTTAAGCATGTAGATCACACTAGTATTATTCACTAGTCTTGGGGACGTTTTTTGATTATATTATATAAAAATTTTTTTGTTTGTTACTTTATTAATTTTATTTGTTAAAATGTAATTTACATGCGATTAGGTGTTGTAATGAGATGCACCCACACAGACACAAACCAAATACACAGAAACATGATACACAAACACAAATCACATGACTGGTCCTAGAAACGAATTTACAGCGAGATACTAGTCTTCCCCACGTATCTACAGAAATATGAAAACATTCGAAAAAAACTGTGCCCAATTCACTGATATCAATGTCATTCTCACGGTAGTCCTCACGTCATGTTTTTTGGTACTGTTGCGGAAAAACAACGCGCTTCAGTAGTACTAAGTGTTGGTTATTCAATTGAAAGAAGCGTACTAATTTACACAGACTCGAATAAAAATCAACAAGATTCTCGAAACAGCTTATATTCGGCCATTAAATACATCACATCTGTTTTCGTACTCACGCCATATAATAAAAAGCTTCTAATATCACAGCCACGTCGTCGGTCACAAAGTATATTAATTAACGACTTACGAGCAGGTTTGTCAGACAAGATTTGCAGACTGACACACAATTTTAACATTGAGGATTAATAATTTAACACTAAGAAAAGTATTTTAGTGTTTAACTTTTGCCCAACCTGTAACAAAATATTACCCTGAGAAATGTTGCCCTGAGAAATGTTATCCTGTATTTTGTCTACCCGCACAATCGATTACCCTCAGAAATGTAGTCCTGATAAATGTTACCCTGTCTTTTGTCTACCCGCACAATTGATTACCTGGAGAAATATTACCCTGAAAAATGTTACCTTCTGTTTTGTATACCTGCACAATCAATTACCCGGAGAAATGTTGCCCTGATAAATGTTACCCTGTGTTTTGTTTACCCGCGATAAAGTGTGCCTGCAAAAACAAACAGGCAAATTTACCCTGAATATCGTTTACCTGCGATATTGTTTACCCTCAAGAATGTGTTCTCCCCCAGTAAAGGTCCTTACATGATAAGTCAAGAGATATCTCTGTTGGTAAAGGACCCTGGATCTGGCACTTCTCTTTTTGAATTAATAATTATTTTTTACTTGAAGGTTGTTGGATTGAGAGTTGAGATGTGGAGTAAGTCTCGGGGTGAAAGGAGAAATTTGGTTTTTCAATTGGGTGGTTGTGGTTTCAGAATGATTTGGCTGAATGAAGCTCCTCGCTCGGTCAACTTTTATAGAAGTGACTTCGGATAGTTGGCCAGCGGATGTACCCTTGCCAATAGGAGTGGTTTGAGGAATTTGCTGTGTTATTTCTTGTACAATTGTGCTAACATCAGTTTTTGATGATGTAGTGGGGGCATTTGCCAGATCTGTTTGGATGTTGGCAAGCATTGAGTCATGCTCAGTTTTGTTCCATTCAAACTCTTCTCAGAGGAGCCTTTTCTCATAGTTGAGTAATTGTTTAGAACTCTCAAAGGTTTTGATTTTGGTGGTAGGTATTGGAAGACATATTATTTTTGAGAGAATAAAATGCAAAATTGATTGCAATAAAAGAAATGACAAATGTCTGTATAGACAAGATATGAGAAAAAATCAAAAGCAAATAAGTAAGAATACTCTTAAGAAAGAAAAAATGATGTGACAAGAAAAACTGTTGACAAACGAATAATCAGTCTTTCACCTTACATACCTATGAGAGTTCATCGTAGTGATGTATGATTGCATCATTCATAATATCAAGTTTTAGCGTGTGCGATATAAAAAACATTTTCATTGCATTTTGAGATTTTACTTTCATTACGACAACTGACTTTTGTTTTTGTAATGTGCACATAGATTTATTTATTTTATTTTCGATGACCAATTTAATTTTTGTAATTTATTCTGGTATTTTATAACTCAACATCTCCTGTTCTAATCCCAGTGATTGAGGAATTTAAAATTTGAATTTTGGACATTTAAATTATTGATAGAAAATTTTTATTTATGAATATAACGTATATATGTATGCTATAATGTGTTTGAGCTGTGTTTAATTATTTCAAAAATTGATTTTAGTTTCCGATTTTGTGTTTGAAGTAAAGAGTCTTTAGATATGACTATCAATTATGGTGTTTATTTTTTGACGTATTTTTGTTTTCCTGTCATTAGCCTTTAGCCAACCTGTTAGATCATCCATTCGGTGTTTGATGTTGTTTTTTAAACTGCCTAATGGCCTACCTCTTTTTTTAGGCTTAATGGGTTCATTAAGGTTATATGTGTTGATTTTTATGTTATCATTGAATTTGACCTTTTTTTTAATTTTTTTTTATATTTTTGACTATTTTGGTGTTGTAGATTTTATCACTTCACTATATTTTTTTTGTGAATTTGACGTTAGTGAATCTTGTTTATTTTTGGCGTTATTTTGTTCAACAACTTCGTTATTATTTTGCAAGAAATATGGATTTTAAATGATTTCTTAGCATTGAGTTAAATTTTCTCTTTTGTCTTTTCAATTTTTGTTTTCAGATTTGTCTTCGGCTATAAAGAATGTAGGTTTTATTCGATCAATTGAGACTTTTTTCTCTTTATTGGTAATTAATAGTGTGAACGTTTTTTCAGTTCTGTCTACTACTTTACATGGACCAGTATATGGTTTTTGTAAGGTTGTTTTTAATCCCTCTTCTTGTAAGAATACATGGCTTGTATTTGCTAGATGTCTTGAGACATGAATTTTTGATTTGCCATACCTTTCTGCTTGTTCTAAGAATTAGCTTAAGTTGTTCCTAATATTTTAGACTAGTATTTTGGGATTAATTTTCTCTAATTAGGAAAAGAAATCACCTAGTAAGTGTAATTCTTCACCAAGTGCTAATTGTGCTGTAGAATAACCAGTATTGATTTGTAAAGCTAATCATAGGCCTAATAAGATGGAAGAAAAAATGAATGTAGGATGCTGCGGTGAGCGCATGAGTGTAACTACTGTTTGACCTTGTGTTTGTGTTAGCCTTGCTCAGTATTAAATGTAGATTAGTAGTAGTGAGGTACTAACCCATGAACCAAAAATGTGTTCCCCCTATATAATGTAGGGACAGGCCACATGACCTACCAGCGAGTGTACAAGTACACTCGTCACCACTGGTAGGAAGTCGCCTCAATGACTATCCATTGTTTTGTATCAGATACCATTATTGAGGCTCTTAGTGCCCTGTGCCACCTTTCTACTTTACTGTTTGGATTGTGGATTGTAAGAAGTAGTGTCCAATGTTTTGCACCTAAGGTTTTTGTTAGTTGGTAAAAAACTTGACTTTCAAATTTTTGTTCTTGGTCAGTTGTATTGCTTTGGGGCACTCCGAATCTAGAAATCCAGTTGGTGTATATTTCAGCAGCCACTGTAGGGGCTGTTATTTTGGTTAGAGGAATTGCTTCGGGGCCAACAAGTAGCATGATTTATCATGATTGGTAAATATTTATAGCTACAAGAAGGGGGTAATAGACCCATTAAGTCAATATGGATATGTTTAAATCGATTGATTGGTGTGAGTTTTTTTAATTCAGATTTCGTATATATTTCAGTTTTTGATTTTTGGCAGTTAAGACATGCAGAGCCCAATTATTACAATCTGATTTTATTTCCGACCATAAAAATCCTGAGGTTATGCCTTTAATAGTACTATAAGGTCTAGTGTGTGATAGGTTGTGCACTCGTCAAATGCCATTTTACTATATTTTGATAAGAGGTATGGATGTTCTTGACCTTGAGATATATCACATATCAATGATATGTCTGTACTGGAAAGTTTTCTTATTTTCAGTATGAAATTTGTTGTGTCTGACATAAGTAATTCAGACAATTCCTCATCTTTACATTGGTCAGTTGCTATGTCAGCATAAGGTAACTGAGAAGGCACAGAGTACTTTGTTTCAACTAAGTGCATCAGTTCTTTCACTGTGTTCATTAGATGTCAGTAGTAAATTGACTAATAAATTCAAGCTGTCTCATCTATCTAGGTGAAGCATGTTCACTATTTTGCTTGAAGGCTGTGTGATAGAGTCAATGACTTGACTATGATATGATTTTAAAATGTTAAACTCATGAGAAAATTTTTCAATAAATCTGAAAGCATGTGCTTTGGTGCAAGATTCGTTCAAAATAGGTCATTTTTTCAAAATTTATTTTACTTTTGTATACTATTGTAACCAGACTAGAAACCAATGTTAAATTTCTTCAACCAAACTTAGATACAAACAGGGACATCTCATCTGTGAGGGTTGGGGTGTGAGTCACAGCATCAGTCAAAAAAATCAGTTAGCTAATTGGCAAATTTTAAAAGCAGTTGACAGATTTGAAAATCAGTTGGAATCCCTCAAGACTACATCAACCAGCTGCAACGTTAATTCAAGTATACAGTTACAAAGAACTATGTTACAGTTGGCCAACTTATCTTCATCAAGTCTGACACTAGTCCATTTTTCTAGCCTCTGGGAAAAATTGTCAAAGTAGTAAAGCAACTAATGGACTTGTACACGTAAAATTTAATATAATAGAAAAGTTCACCTTCAAGCAATTAATAGTCTCTACCTTCTAATGAACCTAATAGTTTATCTGGGGGGAGTTAGTTAATGTAAAATGGATCTTTTATGATTAAACCAAGTAGCCTTTACTGATATTAAAAACCTGTACTAATAATTTTTCTAGTATTAAGGATTACACAACCACATTTTTATTTGGTATCAAAGCTGTCTTTCATTCTTAATTTTGTTTTTATAATACCATCCATTTTGTATCCTCAACTTTGTCTTTTTTAATTAATCTCTCGTTTATCCAACACTGAAGCTAAACTCTACTACAATTTTAGCAGTCATGTGTGGTATACGACCCTAAGTGACAGAATCCAACCAAAACACACCAACGTGAATTTACTTCTCACTTAATTAAGATAAAAACAAGAGCATTCACCTTCAATATTGTCCATTTGTACCACTTTAAACCATGCAAGAATTTTCATAAAAGTAATCAATTTCAGCAGAGTGAGAAATTCGAGTGAGAAATCATTAGCAGAGAATTGACCAAAAAGGGTCACCCAGTGGAGAATTCGAGTAGAGCCAGATGCCCGAAAGGTTTGAAAAATCAAGCCATTTCAAGATACATCGTATAGTAAAAAATAGTTTTATCGGACAAAAAATAAATTGTACCTAGTCGTATGGTGGTCAAACGCTGGTTGATAGTGCTGCAAAAAGTTTACGAAACGTTTGGCATATGTTTTCAGCTCCGTCGAGAAAAAAAGAGAGAAAGGGAAACCAATAACAGATTTTAATAATAAGTACCAAGTTGCGGGTAGTATAAACACTCTGTACCAGCCACTAAGAGGGGGCTACGAGTGTGAGAGGTAAAGGAAAAACAAATATAGAGGGAAGAAAAATTTAGAAAGAGGGAGAAAATTTATACCTAACCTGTCAGCCTCTCGGGGCGTTTTATTATTAGTTTTGGGAAATTTGTTTTTCAAGAAATAATTTAAAATGTTTATTATTGACTGTGGGCAAGCTGTATCCGTCTTATGGGTATCCGATGAGTTGCGGAAAATTTTACCTGGTTTTTTTATTTTGGCCCATTTTTACCATTCTCTTTCACGGAAGACTAAGAACGACAAAATTTCTCAAAATAGACTATAATTTCAGAATAATAATGGAAGTTCTTGGTTTTCTATAAACTCCTGTACAAATTGCACTATCATGCTTTTATTAGATTTTCGAAGTGATGCCCGATCTCAAGAACATTATTTCGAAACACGACTAGTTGCATTATTTGGATTATAAGTGGACACGTCCTCCACACCGCTAGACCATTCAAAGTAACAAATTTTGCTGACGACTTCTTATTAAGTAGCTATATCCTAAAACACGTTTATCTCACTTAAAATTTGACAAGTTCGGATTATTATTTTTAGATAGGCTAGGTACGTCAGCTTTTTACATTTCACCGACACGTGGCTATGAAACTAATCTCTACTCTCTGGTTTTGTAGCTCAGATTCACATTTTTTGCATCATTTAATACAAAATCATGTATGGTTTTACAATTTTCTTTGTGAAATATATGGATCACTGAGAGCAGCGAATTGTGGAGCGTCAGATTCGCAAACGAACCGAAAACTCTTTCCTAAGGTAGGGCATCAGTGCATAACCCAAAAATGCTGACGGAGAGAAAGTATAGGTATATAATCAAACATTCCGGTTAAGAAGCAGAAACACGTAAGAGGCCTAAAGAAACTTTTTATTTCCCTCATAATACAAAGAGAATTTCAACCATTTTGGAATATCTCCTCCCAAGCGAACAGGTCGCAAAAATATGTATGTAAATTTTTTTTAATACTCACCAATAGAGAATGGCTCGTGTCCAGAACCACCTCCAGATATCAAGCAAACCTTTTGTGGAACGATCTGGAAAATTAAACGCAAAGAGTGCGGTCATTTCGAACAATATATTATGATTATATTTTGGAAAAGAGATTTGCGAAAATCTACCAACTAACCTGATTTTGCAACACAATTCGACTTCGTGGATCGACAAATAGGCCCGGATACGTACACTTAAAACCTCGTAAGGCATCCTCGACCACACTTTCAGGATCGGCCAAAAATTTCATTTGCGACATATCGGACGAAAATCTTTGAAAACGTACGCAAACGCGAGCGAGTTGGTACGGCGAATTTAGTAAAGTGGAAAACAACACGCGTTTACTCTTTAAAATTTCAATTTGATAACTGGTTCAAAATCGTGAATTGACCCTTAATTACGAGTAGATAATAATAAATAAATATCATTCCATACGTTCAAGATCGTTTAACGTTGAAATTGTGAAAAAAACAACAAAAAAAAAATTTCGAATGAAATCAACCGATACCAAATGTACGAAGATAAATAATTATTTCATAAAATGATATGATATGACGTCATCGTAAAATAGCAGCCTAGTTCTTCGGGTAGTTAAAAATAAAGAGGAAAAAAAAAAAGAAAAAATTATGACTCGTATTAAAAGAATGGTAATATTTATAAGATTACAAAATGACTGCTAGATAATTGTTACGCGAAGTGATTATACGTGAAAATGTCTTATGAGCTTTTGATTGTTTGAAAAATCACAGTCAGCCATAAAGTTACGGCGGGTACACTCCAGGATCGACATTCTTTATGTACTCGCAAGGAACGTAAATATGCTTTGCCTAGCCTGTAACAAAAGTCAAAAATCACATTAGACAAAGCTTATTTATTAATTGATAGAAAAAGCGACGTTTTATTTGTATACAAATCATAGATGAACATCGAGTACGTTCATATGAAAGCATTATAGCAGTTCGTATTAATACTGTATTAGTTAAAGAAGGGGGCTGAAAAAAATCGAAAACGGTCAAAACTTCTTTCTCCCAGACAGTGGTGAATTTTGACGGGGGATGAGATTACTTTATTTGTTGTGTTTGTTTTGGGGACAGCAGTCGGCAACGTTAGAAGGTACTCAACCAATAAGTCCAATATTCATCCAGCTGAGAAAAGGCAAAGAAGAGCCACGCTAAATCTGGAATTCTGGGAAAAGTTTGTAAATAAATAAAGAGAAAAGAAACCTCTCGCGCAGCAAACTTAGCTAGATAAGCAGGTTTTCGCAATAATCATCGAAATTCATTCATCTCTTTTTACAAATGTTTTTTCACGTCTTAATTTACATCTATTTTTAAATTTCATTTTACATATTATTTTACATTTTTTTGAACATTTTTGAAGTGTAACTTCCTTGCGTATGGTAGTAAACTAAAAAATAGTTATGAAACGTATCACCGTGATTGCGAGAGCTTGGTCCGTTAACTCAAATTGATTTACTGAATGAAAATTAATAGAAGTTTCACTTCAACCTTGTGTACTGTCACACACTTTTTTTTTTATATCACTTTTTCAATCTCTTTTTACATATATTTGCACACTAGTTGCCCGTGGTGTCAGCTTTGCTTGACAGATGCTTAGGACCTTTCACCCTAACTCCAAGTTAACTGTTCACTGATATATTACACAATAAAATTAAAAAATATAAAATTTTCCCCTTTTTGGGCCTAAGAAAGGTTGAAGAATGGGTCTAATGATAAATTCAAATTCACCACCTTAGAAAACATGTCCAATGATAGATTACTCAAAAAAATATAAAAATATAAAATTCTCCGTTTTGAGCCCAATGAGGATCAAAGAATAGATCTAATGATAAAATTAACATCAAATTTGAATTCAGTGCCTCAAAAAACATGTGTGATGATACGTGTATTATAAGATAAAATATGAATATCAAAATTCTCCCATTTTTGAGCCCATTGAGAGTCAAAGAATGGGTCTAATGATAAAATTAATATCAAATTCGAATTCCGCACCTCAAAAAACATGTACGATGAAGTAAAATTAAGAATCCGGAAAAGGCCACTAAATGCGGCACTAATAAGTTTGCACAATGTTTTTCTCAGTTCATTTTATATACACGTAGCACTATTAACCCAGCTTTCATCAATTTTCCTTTATAAATAAGTTTTTGGAAGTGATAAAATAATAAAACCCAGCCTAGAACCTTCCTACGTTCATGAAGAATGCACGTACAAAAATTCATCAACATCAATTTGGTAGATTCTGAGATTACCCTGGAAATATACTTTTCTATACTTCCTTCTGTATATAATATTAGTATTAGTATTAGTATAGATATAAGATTTCATTTTACATTTGTTTGAAAAGTTTTTATTTTTTTATCAAACTTTTCAGCTGTTTTTTTGTTGTGCTTTCTTTCTGTTTTATCGGTTTTTCATACTGATTGCCACCATTCAGCATGTTCATTGCTACCCATGCACCAAATTTCGGTCTTTTGGAATGATAATTGCATCTTAAGCCATATTGATGGAACTTTTAATGACTAAACCGTTTGACCAATTTTTATTATACTCGATACCAGGTTTCATAAGATTCAGAGCCAACTGCTCATCAAATTGTAGCCCTTGTAACGTATATTTTCGTCTATTTTAAGAAATGACGAACATATTCGTTCACTCATTTTCGAATACCAAAAATGTAGATATTTACCAACAAATTTACCTTCCTATAACTCTTCATAAACAACCACAAAACTATTCGTATTTAATTTTATATAAACAAATATACCTTCTGTATATTTCTGACCTAGTTGTACCTGTCCCTCGAGTACTCGACGAGTCAGCACAACCCTATAATAACAACACCCTACCTCACTCTATCTATCCGACACGTACGTTTTCATACCCTGAACGAGTATATAATCCCTCGATTCAGTGGAATAAGATGCAGTTCCTCGACAGCTACTTCTAAGTACCTAGAACCTCTCTTGTAGAAGTCTCTGGTGAACAGATAGTCTTGCTTGTTGAATTGTGATTTAATATGTAGTACTATTAACGTAGAAATATTAACTGTGATGTACAGAATATTATTTTATTAAATGTGTAAACTCACTCATGTGTTTGAAATATTATTGAGTCTCATAGTAATGTTAAGGTCCACAATAGTACGTGGATAATAAACTTGAAATTATTTTAGAAGTATTACTGCTTTTAAAGTACGTGATATTTCGTGTATGGTGTACTCCCAAAAGTAGTCGTTACATGGTACTTACCACCTCTTTTGGCCGTTACATTATTGGCGCCCAACTGGTCTGCTATTGCGAATCGAACTCTCGCTCTAGTACCTGCTCAACGGAATTGCTGAATTCAAGCTGCTGTTCTGATTCCTCTGGCTCGAAGTACTTTGCTCTAACCTTGAAAACTCTAGTCAAGTACTCAAAGAGAAACGCGTAAGGCGCGCTCTTGAGGAAAGGAAGTAGAGGTTAGCTGCAAGTGGAAAAAAGCTAGCAGTGAAAAGAAACCCGAACTCCGAAGTCAACAAAGGATATTTTATTGTACAAAAAGTAGAAAAAAACAGAACGTATATACAGAAGTTGGCGAACGAGGTTTGGTGGATTGCGGCGACGGATTCTTCAAGCTCCTGTGCAAACAAAAGAAGAAAACAAAGTAACAATTAATATTAATTATAATTCGCGTCCCTCCCTTAAATATAAGAAGTGTTAAATAATTATAAGTCGCGAAAAAATTTATTTTTATGAGTGAAACTTGGGAAAATTTATCCGAACCCAATACTACTAAAACTAATTTAAATTGGCTAATCGATGCTAAAAATTTTGAATTAATTAACGTTTGTCAAAATTTAAACATCGAAGTCGATAAAAAATATTTTTCTCGAATAAAAACCCAAGAGGATATCCTATTAAAAATAAAATCCAGTAAGGAAATACAAAAATTATTAACCCCTGAAAATATAAAAATAATCTTACAAACTACACGAAAAACTCGTGAACAAATTCCCGAATTAGAAAATCCCATAATAAGAAAATATTTTAATCCTCCTTCTACTTCAACTCCACTTTTGGAAAACTGGGACAATCCCACACCATTTCCAAGAGTTAAAACTGCTATTAATCTAGTAGATATTACTGAGTGTTTAGAAAAATCTGACGAAGATTTTCTCAGCCCAGAAATTGAAACTAGACTTTTAGAAAATTTAATTCCCCCTATAGAAAATAAAATGTCAGGAAAGGCTGCTGTAAATATCAGACCTTCCTTATATGCACACACTCCAACTGAGGATATCGTGTCATTTTTAAATGGATTTGAAAATGAGGCGGAATCCTTCAATTGGGATGCTAATATGAAATTCAAAAAAATTAAAATTGCATTTTCAGGTCTTGCCAAGCAAATATTTGAGGATAGAATTCAAAATAATCCCGAATGTAACAATTGGCAAAATACAAAACAAAAAATTTTGGAAGTCTTTACGAGGACTAAACCCCAACTACGCGAAATATTATACGAAAGAAATTACAACGGTGAAGCTGATTTCTCCGCGTATATTATGTTCGTAAAAAGAATTTTAAAACAAATTGAACCCGATATTACGGAAGAAAAAATTATAGAAAAAATTATGCCTAACCTCCCCGAAAAAGAAAGAGTATTTCTCATTAAAAAAGAACCTAAAACAATTCAGGAACTTGATAAAGCTTTCTCTAAATATCTCGAATTTAAAGATAAAGCATTCGGACATATAGATCCCCTTCTACGTAAAAAAATTGACCAATTAGAAAAAACGATAGAAGAATTGAAATCCGGGAAAACAGAAAAGAAAACCGAAAAAAATGTTAATACAATATCGTCCGACCCGATCTGGAAAGCTGAAATGGAGAAAATGAGCGCTGCAATAGCGAACATTTCAAAATTTCAGGAATCCAGGAAAAATAATAAAAATCCCCAAAATAAAAATAATAATAACGAGCAAAATAATAATAACCAAAATGGTAATAATAATAATAATAATAACTTTAATAATAATAATAATATGAATAATAATAATCAAAACCAAAACCAAAATCAGAATCAAAACAGAAATAATAATAATAATAATAATTATAATAATAATAATAATGGTAATGGTAATTGGAACCAGAACCAAAACTGGAACCAAAATAACCAAAATAACCAAAATAATAGAAATTGGAATAATAACCAAAATTTCAATCCTAATTATAAAGGAAGAAATTTTAATCCAAATTTCCGGAGAAATAATTTCCCGAGAAATAATAATGGATATTATCCCAATAGGACTCCAAATTGGAACCAAATGGCTCTCCCAAATTGGAACAATGCTCCAGCATGGTCTGGAATATCATTTAATACTCCCCAAAATCTCCCCTATGTGGCTGCTAATACTCAAATGATTGCCCCTCCGGCACCATTAATGGCAGCTCCACAACAAAATTACCTCCCAACATCAAACCCCCAGGCTTGCCAGAATAGTTGCTCAAAAAACTAAGTGTCCCCCTTACAGGTGATCTGTCAGCTGTAAGGGATGTTGAGAACAAGGAATCGAAATTAGTTAACAATGTGAGTGAGGAGAAGTTTCAAAGCAAAGGGTACTGCAGAACCCAATGTAAATTTCACCTTCCATTTGCCATTTGTGGTAAACAAATACTTAGCTTAGTCGATCCAGGTTCAGAACAGACACTTATCGATGAAAAAGTTTTAAAGAAAGTCAATTTTACGGAACCAATTCTACCAACAAAAGTAAGATTTCGTGGTGCGGATAGTCAACCTCTTGAGGTCATAGGAGTAACCAATGTGATTTTTTCCATTGATCATTGTATTTACCCACATCCCACCTACGTTGTTCGAAATTTAGTAGAACCGGTCATACTGGGTTACGACTTCTTATCAACCCATAAAGCCAAAATGGACTTTTCGAAAAACAAATTCACTCTACCGTGTGGTGATGAAGAGCGATGTTTTGACATGCCTGAATGTCACAATTTCCCTATTGAAAAGGAAAATAAGTTAGGTTATATTAAGCCCTTTAAATATTATGCTCCCCAATCTTTTAAAGTAGAGGCAAATTCGGTGCTAATTTTAGCAACGTTGCCTGAACACCTGGAGTTTCTGTGTGAAACATCCATGGAAGAAAAAAATAATTTCTTTGTAATCGTATCAGAAGACACGATAGCGGCTGTTAATCATAATAACAGACCTCACGTGATCTATAAAGGCGAATACTTAGGAAAATTTGAATTAAGTAGTGCAGTAGAAATTAATACCTGCCAAATTGAAAGAATAAAAGAAAATACTATTTTTAAGGATAATCGAGGAAATCCCATCCCGATTAATCCAAAACTGTCACTTGAACAGAAAATAAAAATGTACGAAGTAATTAATAAATATAATAATATTTTTACGGGAAAAACAGATGAAGTTTCCATTTGTAAAGTTCCCGAACAAGTTGTCCGAGTTGACGACGAAACTCCACTGCGGTGTAGAAATTTTAAATTTTCACACGCAGAACATGAGGCCCTACACAAACTAGTAGATGATCTAGTAAAAGTAGGTGTCCTAAAAAAACAAAAATCGAAATTTGAATCGCCAATATTTGTAAAAAAGAAACCAGACGGAGTCTATCGAGTATTAGTAGACTACCGAAGAATGAATCAAAGAATAATTATGGATAATAATCGTGTGCCAACAATTGATATTATTTGGCCATATTTAAGAAATAAAAAATGGTTTACAACAATTGATTTAAACAGTGGATATTTACAGATTCCTCTCACGGAAGAATCTAAACAATACACTGGAATAAATGTGGATGGAATTGGTATGTATTCAATTCCACTCCAATAGGTTTAAGTATATCCCCGTCCATCTTCCAAACTATCATGGATGACATATTCCATGATATATTCTGGAAAAAAATGGTATGTTATTTGGACGACATTTGTATTTTCGGAGAAACTTTCGAAGAGTGTCTTGAAAATACAAGGGAAGTATTAAAAAGATTAAATAAAGTAAATTTAAAAATAAAAACAAAAAAATGCCAATTTGCAATGAACGAAATCGAAATATTAGGACATACGGTCCGATATAACGAATTACGTCCATTAAATAAAAATATAGAGGCAATAAAAAATTTAAATCCCCCTAATACGTTAAAACAATTACGATCATTTTTAGGATCAATAAATTATCATAGGAAATTAATTCCTAATTTAGCTAAAATTACTGCTCCTCTTACTGATTTACTAAGAGGTACAGATAGCAAATCAAATGCAAAAATAAAATTAAATCAAGAACATCTTGAAATATTTGAAAAATTAAAAGAAATTATGATTTCCAAACCTGTATTAGCAATATATGATCCGAAATTAGAAACCTGTGTAGAAGTTGATGCTTCGAAAATCGCATTAGGTGCAGTGCTGCTGCAAACTAATCCCGTTACGAAGCATAAACATCCAGTTGGATATTTCTCTGAGAGAGTCCAACCTGCCCAGTCAAAATTGTGTTCATTTGACTTGGAAATGTTAGCTATTACGAATGCATTAGCTCATTTCCGTGGATACTTACTTGCATTACGCTTTGTAGTATACACGGACCATAAACCTCTGATTTATCATCAGAAATTTAATACTCCAAGCCCAAGATTAATCCGATTAATATCTAAATTAAACGAATATAGTTTCCAAATTAAACATATCGCCGGAAAAAATAATTGTATGGCTGATATGTTATCTCGTCCGCATGATGAACCGGACGAAATCACATTTGAAAAAGGTGAATTTTTAGTAGATAAAAAATATGCTCTTCAGGACGAAGAAAAAAATGTGAATACTGTGTGTAGAATTCACATGACACTCTGTCCCATTAAACCCTGTATTCTTTCAGAATCAAAATGCGTGGTACTACCCAAGTACAACGCCCCAAACATATTATTTTCCCCCTTCCCTTGCATCAACCTTCCCATATTACCCTGTGGCACAAACCACAATCCCACAGAATGAGTTAAATCATTCTGAAAATTGTCCCAACAAAACTACTAACGTAGTTACAAGATCTGCTCTTAAAGAGGCAAACCTCGATAATCAGATCACCCCAACCCCTCCTGTGACCCCTGTTGTCACACAAATGTCAATTCCCGACATCACATTACCCCCCAATCAGAAGGTCAAACTTCTGAATCCCCCAAAAAATTGAATTGCCCGAAAATCTAAAAACAATGCAGGAAAATGACCCGCATTGGAAAAATGTCATTTCATTATTAAATTATAACGAAATAAAAAAAGATAAAAATAAAATACGAAAATTAAATCGTACTATACAATTATATTTTCTGGACGAAAATAATGTTTTAAAGAAATTACCTAACCCAACCTCATCGTATGATGAAGCGGTTACAGTAATTCCTGAAAAATTAATTCCAGTAGTTCTTAAAAAACTACATGACGATCCGTTGTATGGAGGTCATTTTGGAATTAAAAAAACAAAAAATAAAATAAAAAATCAGTTTTTCTTTAAAAATATGGTACAAAAAATTACTGAATATGTATTATCGTGTCATGAGTGTCAGATGGCACAAAATTCCCCGAAAGAGGCTGGCTACCTCAAACATATTGAAATCGAAAACCCTAAACCGTTTTCACATTTAGAGATCGATTTCATCGGAAAATTTAATACCGAGTACGAACACTCGTACGTGCTTGTCGGTGTAGACAAAAGCACAAATTTCTGCACCATACGTCCAACAAAAAACCCAAATGCTCAATGCGTAATTGAGTATTTGAAATTTATTTGTTATACGTATGGCACCCCAGGTAAAATTTCTTGCGATAACGGAGGTCATTTTGCGAATGAAACCGTCCGAAATTTTTGCGAAGAGAATAATATTAAAATTATTTACTCCTCATTTTATTCCCCCCAATCGCAAGGACTCGTTGAAAAAATCAACGGAGTAATTAAAAAATCATTGTCAAAATACGACCATTCAAATGAAAAAGAATGGATCGAAACAATCAATAAAATTATTTTCGCATACAACATTAGCCCAATCGAACATTTAAATAACAAATCTCCATTCTATCTACTTCATGGATTTAACCCAGAAGTACATATACCAGAAATACCGGAAAATAATAATAACAAAACGACTCGTGAAGAAGAAATTGAAAATCTCCTTCAAACGAGAGAAAAAACGCCGAGCTTAGCAAAGAAAGCATCGGAAAAAAACGCGAAACATTATAACGCACACCACAAGATCATTGACTTCAAGCCTAATGACCTTGTTTTGCTGCGTCAATCAAAAAACGTCGCGAAAAATAAAATGAAATATACCGGACCATATAAAATTGTTAGAAAGGTCACGGATTTAAATTACGCAATTCGTATTAAAACAGACGATAAAACTGCATACGAAGAAACAGTTCACGTACGACGATTAATTCCATATAAATCACGTAATAACGACGAATTAAATAGTGAAATAAAAATAGAAAAAGTAGACGAAAACATCGAAAGTCCCATCCCAACCCAAATCATACCTAAACCAAGGGGTCGCCCTCGGAAAAAACCAAAGTAACTGTGTGTAAAGTGTATTACCCGTAGTTACTTGGCTTTTTCAAACACGATACTTTTCCCTCCCTCCCCCATTTTGTCTGATATTTGTTTGTCTTGTTATTAGAATATATTTCCTCTCCGCACCTGCGCATCGAATTAACTTTGCGAAAGGAAAATTTTTTTTTTTTTCGGAAAAACTTAAAGTAGAATAAATTATAGAAAAACTCACCATCAGCCCAGGTTTCGGCATAACCAGTTAGAAAGTCGGTCAGCTGCTCGCCATCGGATGAACTGCTGCTGCCGGTGGACTCTGGTGAAGCCCCTTCCTCCGCGCTTCGACTCTCTGGCGAACTCCCGTCACCGGTGGAGATACTGTCCTCAACGGATGGGGTATCCCATAGGAAGGAGTACACGACTGGTTCGTGCAGTAGCCATCCACCCCGAAGGGTCATTGCACGCCCATGTTCGGTGACATCATAATGCCGAGAGAAATGAAAGCCGAGCATTGAAGTGGAAACGTCGAGACGGGGTTTGTGATGCATATTTAAAAAGCGGACAAACTTGGAGCAATCTACCCCGATTATTAAATCCATTAACTGGCACCGGTCCAGATGGACATACTCGACTGTCACAGTGTGGTTGGTTTGCTGCGATACGCTGACCAACCCCACGTGTAAACCGGCGAGTATGCCCAGTCCAACCAAACCTCTGGTATCTAAATTACCACGAAAGGTAAGTTTGATGCCAGTGGTTCCGAAGTCGATGGTTAATGACCGAGGGTAAAAAATCCGTAGCTCAAACAATAACTCCTTAACATACGTCTCCGAATCGGGGCAACATAGGAACCGGACGCTGTGGCTCCAAAACTGGAGGTCCTCCTCTATCACCTCACCGGGGATACGATGAGGCTCGAACTCGTTTAGGAAAGCACTGCGATTGCGAACGGTAGAAACTCGATAAAAAAGGGAGAAAAGTCGGTGTAGAGTAAAATAGAGCCTGGCCTCACAGGGACAGCTCTGGAACGGATGCATTTTCGGGAGAATCTGGTCCCCGAGAAACCAGTTCTCATTTACCTCTACCAATCCAGTGGAAGTGAAGACGCGGTCGTTCATGTATTTAATAGGCATGGCGAGAAAAAATTTTTTTTTACGGAAAAAGAAAAAAAAAAAAGAGAAGAAAAACTCCGTGTACTAGTCGAACTGCACTGGTCACTCCACTGGCACTTCACTAAACTTCGAAAAAAAAAGTTTAAAAAATCACGAAAAAACGAAAAAGCGGATAACTAGTAATACGATGTAAACGATGAAAGCAGAGACGGAAAACTGACGAAAGAAATAAAAATAGTAATTTTATACTAGCAATTTGACCGAGATTCATAATTCGGATATCGAAAAAATTTGTCTCCCCCTTCACCCCAATCTACGAAAATCAAAACAAATCAGTAATATGCATAATCCATTTTCTCGTAAATAACTTAGACGTTGCATTCTTTCTGTTTCAGAAAATGTATACGAATCTACTTTTCTATTTCGCAATAATTATTTCTTCGACTAGTATTGCGCAAAGAACATCGTCTGACCCATATAGGATTACGACGGCGTCAACTGGCGCTTATTTTCAAGAGATAAGCAATATTTTCGTATATTCGAAATCTGCCCCAATAATTTACTCTATTAAGCTAGACTTGCATGAATCAGCAGATAAATTATTGGCAACTAATTTCAAACACCGGTTGTGTAATGAAACAACCTGGAAAAATTGCAAATATGCAGAAATGGCGAAACGATTAAAAAATACCATAAAAAATCTGAAAGAACAAAACATTGCGATGATACAAGATTTCTATTCGACACCATCGTCTATTCGAAGCAAACGAAGCGTATTCACCCCGATCAGATCTTTCTTCGGAGATGCGCTACGATTTTGCTGTCGAGTGTTAAACTTTAGAGATGGACGAAACTTCTTGGCGAATGAAATCTCGTTGAAAGAAGAATACGATATTATAAAAAATCAACTGTTAACTGAGCATGCAGCGTTAGTGAATACGTCTACTAACCTGCATAGCTTCATTGATCATACAAATAATTTTATGACAAGATTTATCTCGCATACAAATTCTTTTATGGAAAACTCATTAGAAGAACACGAACTTCTAATCTCCCTAAACTACATACAAGGATTCTATGATAACTATTTGATAAACACGTTAAGATTATCAAACATCCTAACGTCTTGCAAATCCCATATGATCCCATCTTCAATTATCTCAAAAGAAATATTAGAAAAAGATTTAATAAAACTTTCAAAAATTACGAAAAATCTAGGTCTCGACCTAGCAATTCCTATTAAGGACATTCAAAACTATTATCACGCTGAACTTGTAAATTGTAACTTCTTTAAAAATACGTTAGAATTAGAAATCAAAATTCCCCTAAAACAATTAGACTCAAAATATGAAATTTACGACTTTATTCCGCTCACATTCAAAAGTCATTCTAATGAATTGTGTAGCTGGGACCAAGAACCATCTCTGATAATTCATGAAATCAGAACAAATTCTGTACGTTATATTAGTGGAACCAACCTCCATTATTGTAACTCAGATAAACCATTATGCTTCCTTCCTTCTAATAGAGGAAGTGAAAAATTATCATCTTGTGCTAAGAACTTATTCTTCCAAGATTTAAACCATAACCTATTACAATCTTGCTCATTTAAATGCAATCCTAATAATAATCAAACATTGGTGCACCCTATTGGTCACACCAAGTTTGCTATTGTAAATTTTAACTCCCTCGTAGCAACTAATTCTGTTACGAAAAAATCCGAAAAATTAAAAATAAACAATGATTCCCCTGGAACCTTCATTTTGGACGTACCTTGTCACATCCAAATTGAAAATATTGATGAAAATAACAAAAATAATGTAATCATCCCAATAGAAATCCCTTGTCTCTCTGAATCGCTAGAAGAAGCTATTAAAATCGAAAATCATTTACCACTCTTGTGGACATATTTCTCTGATTCGATAGAACCTTTTGATCTTGCCATTGATCTGGCAACGACAAAGGTCTACAACCCAAATTGGAAAAATTTTGTTCCTCATACTGTTCCCATGAACAATCTGGAGAACAAAATTAAATCCATCAAACTTCAAATACCCGACCAAAATTTCAATGATTATATAACTTTCATTAATGAAATGTTCCTAATATGGTTAAGTGCAATCTCACTTATTCTAATAATTATTATTGTATATTTAAAATTAACCTGCCATCAAAACTGTGTAAACTTAACAAAAAGCACAGCATTGTAAAAAATTACGCAAAATAATACGATATACTAATTATTCATATATACGTAAGAAAAAATTTGTTATTCATAATCAATATTCGTAAAAATGTTATTCTAAGTATATATTCATACTCGCATTATATGACGTAATTTTAATTATGCAGAATTATCTGGACATATGTATGTGTTGGATAGACTTTGGAAAATTTTTTTTTCCTTATTTTTTTTGTTCCCCCTGGAGAATTGTGTAACGTATATTTTCGTCTATTTTAAGAAATGACGAACATATTCGTTCACTCATTTTCGAATACCAAAAATGTAGATATTTACCAACAAATTTACCTTCCTATAACTCTTCATAAACAACCACAAAACTATTCGTATTTAATTTTATATAAACAAATATACCTTCTGTATATTTCTGACCTAGTTGTACCTGTCCCTCGAGTACTCGACGAGTCAGCACAACCCTATAATAACAACACCCTACCTCACTCTATCTATCCGACACGTACGTTTTCATACCCTGAACGAGTATATAATCCCTCGATTCAGTGGAATAAGATGCAGTTCCTCGACAGCTACTTCTAAGTACCTAGAACCTCTCTTGTAGAAGTCTCTGGTGAACAGATAGTCTTGCTTGTTGAATTGTGATTTAATATGTATTACGATTAACGTAGAAATATTAACTGTGATGTACAGAATATTATTTTATTAAATGTGTAAACTCACTCATGTGTTTGAAATATTATTGAGTCTCATAGTAATGTTAAGGTCCACAATAGTACGTGGATAATAAACTTGAAATTATTTTAGAAGTATTACTGCTTTCAAAGTACGTGATATTTCGTGTATGGTGTACTCCCAAAAGTAGTCGTGAATTGGTACTTTACCACTTCTTTTGGCCGTTACAGCCCTATCGATTGAATGCCTTACCGACCATGGGTGGAATTTTTGTCAGCCTCCATGGTTAAACCACTTGACCGATTCTCATCAAACTCTATAGGTATAAATTTTAGTTAAGTTTAGAACCAACAGCCAACTAAATGTTAACTCTATCAAATGATAATTATGTCTTAACGCCTATTGGTAGAAATATCATCAGCCTCCTATTATTATTAAATCACTTGACCGATTCTCGTCGAACTCCTTACCAGTTTTCATCAGGTTCGGAACCAGCTACCTACTAAATTTCAGCCCTCTTTGCCCTGCCCTGAAGAGGATAGAAAAAAATTTCCTATCACAATGAGAAAGAAAAGCTATAGTACAAAAAAATTGATAAAATTTCGGAGACAAGTCGAAACCCAAAAAACAAGAATTAGATTTTTTTAAAGTGCAGATCAAAAATAAATAAAACGTATTCTACGTTAAAACGTTTGTAAGGAAACTTTTTTAATAATATTACCCTACAGGTTGAAATCTACGGGACCAACTCTGCTGTCCAAGGACGTAGATAAGAGGAGGGTCTTGGGGGTCTGAACCCCCCTAAGCTCTAGAAAAAGCGATTGACATAAAAAAATAGTGTATGCTTTTTGAAGGAGGTGGTATTATGACGGGGGCAGAAGAGACAGTTAAGAAGTTGTGAACCTCCTAACGATCGAGCTATCTATGCCTTTGCTGCTGTCATTTCTTATCTCACCTATTGTTAAGCAAACTTTTTGAGCTTACGTGTGGATACGGTAGCCACATGCTCATGCATAAAGAAATTGTATATTGTTAATACCTAACTTTTGTTTGACACGTTAAATGATAAATATGCTAAACAGACTGAAATATGATAATTTGAAAACACGTATGTAGGCTACAGTCGTTCGAAAAATTTTCCACAGTACAAACATTTTGTAATTACGTTATTTTCGGGGTGCTACGCTAATACATATGTCCATTTTTGACTTTTACAATAATTACGATTTTCAAATCCGGTTTTTCATTACCTATCATTACCTATCATTACATTCACAAAGTTCTTTCAATATTTGAATTTCCCGAACTCTCGATATATATGTATGATATTCATTACGAATATTCTGGCAGCATAGTTTCATTTTATGATTCAAAAGAGTTTATTGCCAAATCTTTTACTTATATTTTCTTGTCCTTTCCACATTAGAAGGATTTAGTCGCAGATACTAAAACGCTATAGGTATTTACTTAAACGCATCTATAGGCGAAAATTGTGAAATTTAAATCATCTAATCGAAGACAATAGCCAAGTCCGTAGCAAAGAGGAGGCTTAGCCCCCTATCGTTTATCGGTAACTGTAGTTGCATCTTATGTGAGTTTGAAAGGTTTCCACAGACAAAAATCCTAGGCACTATTAATAGCTGCATTTTTCACGCAGAAAACCTGAAATTCGATTGTTTTGAAAATTAAAATGGACGGAATCCTTGTGTATTCCAAGATATTGCCAAAAAGTAAAACTTTTACAAATTTGAAAAGGACTCCTAATGGAAAAAATTAGGGCAACTATCAGCTCCGGAGATCCGTTGGTAGGTAATTATAACACAAGTAAAACATCGAGCCTATTCAAGGATTTAGTGCGGGGATTTTTGAAATTATTATTTTAAATCTGTAATTAGTGAGTTAAATCAATGTATGCACATTAGACTTCTCAGAGACACGAAGATTATGCGTATTTTTAAGTAGGTAGGTTCTTTAGAAAATCTACTTATTACGCTTGGTGCGGTATTAGCCCCAGGGTTGGCGGTGGGTACGTTTTTCGTTTCATGGCTAAATTTTGGCACCAATAACTCAAATTCTTACATATATATAGATAGACAGATAGATAGAAGGACAGATAGATAGATATAAGTCAATTTCTTGTTCCCACGGTACAAGTCACAATTTTTGTTCGATAATCACGAAACTTGGAACGAATATTTGTACTAAGCCAAGGACCAGACCTATTGATTTTGGTGCTGATCGGCCGGACAGTACGTCCGGTATCACCATTTTTGTTTTTATTTTAGCTATAAAATGTTCAGTTTAGCCCCAATAGCCACGAAATTTGGAATAAATATTTATTTTAATACATTGTAATACGCTACTAATTTTGACGCGGATCGGCCGAACAGTACATCCGGTACCGATAATTTTGTTTTCATATTGGTCACAAAATGCGGAACTTTTGAACCATATTTACGAAATTTGAAACGAATATTTATTATAATTTATCGTAGGATGCTGTCAATTTTAGTACGGATCGACCGGACGGTATATCCGGTAAAAATGTTTTTTATCTTTTACAAAAATTAACCACATGCTCATGTTTTCTGTTTTTTATTTCATAACTTTATTATATTTCTTTGTTTTTATTTGAAATTACATGATTATTTACCACACTTCATCGTCTTAATTAATTTTTTATTTGAAGAAATGATGCTTTTAAATTTCATATTGTCTAATATTTTGTCACCAGCTAACAAATTTCATACAATCATAACATACTATTTACGCATATGAACTTACAGACAATTAATGTGACCATCAAAATTCATAATTCTTTTTCTAGCGAGGCTTGCTGCGCTAGAGTTTTTGTCATTTCCCTCAGTTGTATTTAGATCTTTGACTAAGATTTTCCGTCTCGGCGCCTGAAACCTCTATTTCTTCTTCATCAATACTCAGTTTTTTGAATTCGGTTCCCATTTCGTTCCTATATAGTTTATATCCAAAATAAAATGTTCGGTTATACGTTCCAAAACTATAAAAAATTTGCTTCTAATTCAATTCGAAAAAAAATATGAATAAGTTAGGTTAAAAACAAGTTTTTAAAAAATACGCTTTTATAATTTGAAGAAGAAAATAACGGCGAAAGAGAAAATAAAATTTCTCACTTTTTTTTCCAGACAGAAACAATCAAAAATTGAAAAAACAACTGACTGATAAAAACAGATATAAGTGTACGTGTACGTGTGTCGCAACCCGTGGAAGCAGCACTGAAGTTGGTCATTCGGTGTACTTCAATAAATTGAGTGAGTAGAATAAAAACGTATAAAAATATGGTTTTATCTGTTTCTTTTAGCCATGTGGAGATTCTCACGGCCCTAATCTTACATAACTTTGAAGGTAAAGAACGAGAAAGAAATTGATTCTTTACGTGTTCATTCTGTCATGTGACCAAATTATCCACAAACCAGATCTGCCAAGGGACCAACTATGCTCACCAGCAAAAAGCATAGAGTATCTAATATTATACCAATTACCAATCAAGTATTATGAAAAATTTTAAACTAGAAAAATACATGCATAGGTCCAGCGAAAGACGGCAGTCGGAAAATGTCCTTGATTTAAAATTTAAAGTGAATTTAAATGGAATTTAATAATCAGCAAACGTTAATACTTAATCAATTTAAAAATCATTTTTCTCAAAATCATTTTGTTTGTATGCAAAAATTGGCAAAAATACAAAAATCAGTAGCCTACTGATCTTTAAATTAATTTATAGAAAATTGGGACAAAGTAGATATAGTTTTATTAGAAAGAGATGAATTATACTTTCGAGTGGAAAATCTCTTGAAGAATATTCGTGCAAGAAAATTCCCTGGAAATGCGAGAAAAAAACAATTACCTACTAGAAAAAAGACATGTGAATTTCGAAAGTCACCAGAATCCTTAAAACGGAGAATAAATCTTTAAGGTTAGCAAACCTAGATTAATTGAAATAATTACAAAATTGGGAACCAAAACCGAAGAAATTTCCTCAGTAACTTACATGCAAAGCAGTTAATTCTTTTTCAAAATCGAAATAAAAATATCCGTATATTTTGAAAATTTTTGCCGATTGCTGCCAAAATTGATAGTATGGTACAATAAATAATGGTAAATATTTTTTGTACATTTCCCACTAATTATCTCAAAAAATCAAGCATTTGTTGCAAAAATAATATAAAAACTATAGCTCAGCAAGCCTCAATAGAAAAAGAATTATGAATTTTGATGGTCACATTAATTGTCAGTAAGTATATAAGCGTTAGTGGTATATTATGATTGTACAACATTTTTTAGCTGCTGACAAAATATTAGACAATATGAAATTTAAAAACATTATTTCTTCAAATAAAAAATTAATTTTAATTAAGATGAGGAAGTATGGTAAATTAGTAGATTACGCGACAGGAGCGGAAAGTATGCAATTACTGAGGGCAAAATTTGTGGAGCGAGGTGAAGCCAAGTGACATAATTGCCCAAGGTAACGTATTCTATCCAATCCTGTCGCATATACTATTTTAATTTTAGTCTACAGTAATTGTTGGCTTCGTAATTACGTTTAAAGAAAAATTATTATTTAATTGTAGGGAAAATTTGTTAACCACATAGGTGCGGAAAACAGTAGTTTTTCACACCTGTTGTTTCTTACATATTGCTGGCCTGCAATTTACTGTTTTCTAACGCAAAAACTGTAGTGAGATCAATAATAAAGAGAGCGTGGTTGTGTTCGCGCTTGTCGCCATTTACCATATGACGTTGTTTGTAATTCTCTCTAACGAACCTTTTGTCTTGTCTGTGGGTGTAAATTGATAACGTTTGTAATTGGTCTGTTTTACTGACGTCATTGATGTAGTCTGTGACATCAGTGAGATAACGATATTGTTAAGCAATATCGTTATCGTATCGTGTGCGACTCCGTCGTTCATGATAAAAACATCATCTGTATGACCTATTTCCCACTCGTCTAAAATTAAAATCATATAATTTCAAATAAAACCAAAGAAATATAATAAAGTTATGAAATAAAAAACAGAAAACATGAACATATGGTTAATTTTTGTAAAAAACAAAGTTCATGCAAATTAGAAAACAGAAGAGTAAAAAAAGTTTTACAACATGTACCGTCTGGTCAATCCACCAAAATTGACAGCACGCTTTAATAAATTATAATAAATATTTGTTTTTTATTTCGTACATATGGTAAAAAAATTCCGCATTTTATGACCAAAATGTAAACAAAAGTATGGGTACTGGATGTACTGTCCGGCCGATCCGCGTCAAAATTGGTAGCGTACTACAATGTATTAAAATAAATATATATTCCGAATTTTGTGGCTATTGGAGCAAAACTGAACATTTTATAGCTAAAATAAAAATAAAAATGGTGGTGGAAGTACCATACGCCCGATCCGCACCAAAATCAATAGGTCTGGTTCTTGGGTTAGTATAAGTGTACGTACCAAGTTTCAGTGATTATTGGACAAAAATTGCGACCTGTACCGTGGGAACATGAAATTGACTTATATCTACCTATCTATGTATATATAAATTTGAGTTATAGGTGTCAAAATTTTCCTGAGATCTTGAAAAGAAAAACGTACCCACCCACAACCCTGGAGGCTAATAGCGCAACAAACGTAATAAGTAGATTTTCTAAAGAAAACTTACTTTAAATGAGTTCTACAATTTCTTTTGTTAGGCACATGGTTTTTGCATAAATCCCGTTGAAAATACATATTTTTCTTACCTATATTTAACACAGTAATCACATGCAGACAATATAATGCATATTTATTAACATACGTAGTATATGACTTCAGTTTTTCAATAATTTTATTCACAATATATATAGTCGGACAACCAAAGTGAAATTCTCCCCCTTAATTGGTATAAACAACAATACATACTGCACTATTATTACAATAAACGTACAATCCGGTTTTTTCAATCTAAACTATACGAAAATTATTTGCAAAATTCCTCCGCATGGCCCAACTATATCGTTATTCTGCAGAAATATCGAATCGAACAGCGTTACCTAACTGAGCATAAGCCAAAGCGCAGCAACACGGTACTTCAAGGCTTGTATTTTAAACACGTACTCGAATGAAAATTCTGTTAGGGAGCAGTTGTTGAAATGCTATACATGGGAGAATTTCATTTCACATGTCTGCCGATACACTGTGAATAAAATTATTGAAGAACTGAATTTATTTACTACATTAGTACAGATAGATGCGATAACTTTGTCGAACAGGTACCTACCTAATACCAGAACAATAGGTAATTTCAAGGGTGATTTATGAAAAAATTATGTACCAAATAAAATAAAAAAAGAGTAGAATACTTTTTTATAGATTTTTTAATTTTCTTTAAATTTTGTTCGAACAGTTTTTCGCTTAAATGAAAACTAAGTGAAATAAACGTGAAAAACTGCTTCGAGCCACCATTTTAAGCCTCCTAGAGAGGACGCTCGCATTCCTCGTATCGGGACCCACGTATGTGCCAAAATTCAGCTTTCTACGAATCATTTCATTTTTAAATCCTCATAAGTATGCGTGGACTATAGACTCTTACACATATAATTTTATATTGTTTTTTGATTGAATATTTCGAAGCTTCTAATCAATTACGATGAGAAATTAGGCTACGTGTTTTTTGAATTTCGAAGTTCATCGAAATGGAGTTTTTTGCCACAGGCATAACGCAGTTTCACACATTCATGAATAAAATAAAGTTAGGTAAATGTCAACCTTCACCAAATATTTTTTTTAAATACTCGCCTGGCTTTCATGAATTTGGTTTCGTCACATTTAACCTTGGGAACCTTGACAGCAGCTTCAACAGTTTCTGACTTTTACTGATTGCTAATTGCCGACCGAATTCTTTGTACACAGACAGCAAAACATCCAACTGAGCATAAAAATAAATTACAACAAATACCTAGGTAACAATTTTAATTTGGGAGTCATTTCGCTCGATTTCCGCAACAATTAACGTTGACAACCAAAAATACGTAAACAACCGAGGTATATGTCGTTGTCAAAGGTATATTCGTCATTATCATAATCCTTGTAACCAAGACTTACAATTGCGAAATTTTCAGAGTTATATATTGATGAAGTAAATGAGCCGTAATTATATTATTCAATTTAAAATAATTTTCAATTTCAAAAAAAAAAAAAAATGAAAACGACTGGCAAGGAGTTATTTTTTCCAACTGAACAATTTTCTCTTTTTTAGCTACAAAAATTAACGTATGAATTAAAAAAACAAAATAACAAAAAACGTCTTACCATAGTTCGATCTCCAATTTGAGCTAGACTTTTTTCAAATATTGAACCAATACTCGGCAGATATTACTGATTTGGCCGCTGCCGTCAACAGAATACCTACCGTAAAGCACACCAGAAGCGCCACCCATATGATGTTGGTTAAAGTTTTGAGAGGTGGTAGAAGGACAGAGCCGGATATTCGAGTTTCAATGTCGAGATGTCTTGTTTTATACCAAAGACCGGATAGACGAGTTAGTAGCTCATTGAACGTCAGCCAAAAAAAAAAAAAAAAAATATGAAAAGAAAGATAAAAAAAGAAAATTAAACAGAAAAAATTAAAACGAGAGTGTTGTTAAAATTGCTCTCAATTTAAATATCAACATTTTTCCCTTGACACTGATATTTTTTCAGTGTCAGATCATTGTCAATCAACAACGGATTTATTCAGTGTAGGTATTCAGGTTGAATGACCCTCAAAACCACAATTTTTTACACAGTTACTATTTCACCACATTTTCGAATGGTTTGTCTTAATTAAGAGGACCGATTAACAGTGAGAAGAAACTGACAAGGCGTTATTTTTATTGCAATTTTTGAGAATTATTTGATTAAGTAGACATATGACAAATGAAAATTGAGAAAATTCGAATAAAATATAGTTTTCAAGCGGACGTTTCGCTTCGTTTGACATTTATATTTTCACTTTCATTACCGTGAAGTATGCCATTTCACTCAATACTATTATATGGTAATAATTAATGAAATAATTTCAAAGAATTTTCCACAAAGGTCAAATTAAAAAAAAAAAAAAAAACTCCAGCGCAGTGATACTTTGCTTGGAAGTCCAGTTTGCTAATTTTTATCAATTTACTGAAAAAAAAAAAAATTCAAATATTTTAAAATAATATCTATAGTAGGAAGTCGATATTTATCGATAGTAATCTACCTTTGTATTAACAGCTGCCAATATCTGACAAACATATCGATATATCATTGCTTGTTATAGAGGATGAGGACCGGAGATGAAACAAGACAGAAAGATTTAAGCGAAGTTCCGTCACACAATTATTCACGAAAAAATATTAAAAGTTTGACTTAGAAAAATTCACAGTATAAAATTTTAATTATTTTAAAATTTGTTTCAGGTACAAGGATTGTTACCGAGCGATGCTACCATATAGAGGATGAGGACCGGAGATGAAACAAGAAAGAAAGATTTAAGCGAAATTCCGTCCAAAAAGCGAGTGTATTTCATAGAAGATACATAATTTAAGCAAAGTACATTTAAGAGAGATAAACAAATGTTAACGGAAATGAACGAATGAATGGCGGAAGTGGTAGATCAGTGTAGCCGTGAATAGATATAAATAAATTATGTATTTTATGTAATCGTGTGTTTGCGGAGTGAGAGGGGAGAAGGATTGGTGGTCTCAACACCCCCCTACAATCTTTTGAACCGATCACGATTATGGGCGTTACAAAAGTTTTTTAATGTTTACGAGTTTGTTACATTTAATTAAATTACTACATATAAAAAAAATAACATGAATTGGGAAAAATGTATAAAAATGGTGAAATTTGGTATATATAAAAAATAAAAATGGTAACTAAATTGGACGAGTATGGTAAGTAAGTATTTGAGTAATTAATATATATATATATAAGGTAGATTAAATATAGTAACATGAATTTTTTTTTTCTATAAAGATAAATAGCATGCAGTAAACAAGGTGAGTATAGGTAAGGTAGATTTATTTTGAATTGAAATTTTTAAATTATTAATGTGAAATGTTTTGTTTTGTGGTATTACAGGTGTTGATCTGATATTGGATATGACATTTTATGGATCAAGATTTGGAGATTCCAGGATTTTATGGGTTAGAGAAATGTGCGTCTTACTGGATAAGGCTTTTGTGAGTAAGTCAGCTAATTGGTCTTCGGTAGGTATTTGTTTGAATATGAAGATTTTATCATTATAGGCTTGGGCAAGTCCATAACATTTGATCATGAGAGCTCAAAGACGTTTTTGACCTCCTCTGGAAATGACATGTATGACTGAAATGTTATCTTCGTATACTGTTACAGGAGTGTCAATTGAGAAGAATTCACGGTTGAGGAGCCAAGCAAGTTCAATATCCTCAAAAGAATCGTGAAGAGCAATTAATTCAGCTGCTGTGGATGATGAAGCATGAATGTTTTGGCGATGAACGCCCCAATTTACAAGGTCACCATACATGGTAATTAAGTAACCAGTTATAGATTTTCCTTTTTCTAATTCTGTTAAATTTATAGGTTGATCGTCTATGTCGGGGGCATAGGATGCATCGACGTAGGCTGATATGCCTTCAGAATTTGATCTATAGACGAGTGCAAGATCAATAGTAGATTTTAAGTACCGGATGATTCGACGTACATGATTCTTTTTGGTGTCATCAGAACAATTTTGGAATCTTGACAGGTAATTAAATGAAAATGATATATCTGGCCTTGTGCCTCTAGATACATATAATAGTGCGCCAATCATTGATCTATATTCTTTGTTATCGGTTCCGTCAGACTTGCTCAACTTTAAGCCTGTCTCCATAGGCGTTTTGGAGTGGTTGGAATCACATAATTTGAATTTTTTGAGAATCTTTTGGATTTGTTGTTTTTGTGTGAGCTTTATAACTTGTGATTCACGATTTCTTTCTATTTCAAAGCCTACAAAGTGAGATGGATTATTTATGACTTTCATTGTGAAACGTGTTTCGAAATGGGTGGTTATTTCATTAATCCACTCGGGGTGGTTGGTTGCTAATAGGATATCATCCACGTAAATTATCATGAAGGCAATGCCATCTGATTCATCTTTACATATGTAGACGCATCTGTCGATTTTGGATTTAGTAAAATTGGATGTTGAAAGATGAGTATCCAATAACTCAATCCAATTTTTACTTGATGTTTTTAAACCATAGATGGATTTTTCGAGTTTTAATAATTTTGATTTATCGACATTACAACCTAGGGGAATATTTAGAAAGAAGTCATTTTTGATTTTGGAGTTAAGATAGGCTGTTTTGACATCGTATTGAACTAGTTGTAATTTTAATAGGTTGGTTACGGATAAGATCCACCTAATTAACCAAAGTTGCACAACAGGTGCATAGGTTTCTGTCATAGTTTATTCGGATTGATCCATAAAACCTTTAGCTATGAGTCTAGCTTTGGGGCACATTATTCCTCTTTCATTGGCTTTGGCAGTGAATATCCAGCATGTATCTATAGGTTTAACGTTGGGTGGATGATCTACTATTTTCCACACATGAAGGTCTGACATTGATTGCCGCTCATCATTGATAGCCTTTAGCCACTCTTTCTTGAAAGGATTTTGATAAATATCACTAAATCTTACAGGCATACAATCTTCTATAAATTGTGAGTCTTCTAGTGAGGCTTGTTTTAGTACATTGACCCTATAGATTGCCTCTATTTCCTCTTCTAAGGGTTTAACTTGTAATTCCTCTGGTCTACAGGTAAAATCGGCTAATGTTTTCGTCTCATCAAATTTAACATCACAGGATTTGTAGGATTTCATTTTTACAGGGTCCAATATCTGATAACCTACATTCGAAAATCCGATTAGAAGTTTTTATTGCACGGGGTAGGAATTTTGGGTCGAGATGCTCCTCTTCATTCTTCTTGGCTTTGACTGCTGATTGCTGTCTCTGTTCAATTGGAACATGTTTGTAGGCAATAGCACCAAAGACTCGAAGATGGGATATGTCGGGTTTGGTCCCGTATAATTTTTTGTAGGGGGTAATGTTTCCTAAATTGACGCGGATTGGACTTCTATTGATGATATGGGCGGCAGCTATTACTATTGTGGACCATAACTTAAAGTCAATTTTGGTGTCGTATAATATAGCTCTCACTCTTTTGAGTAGGGTTCTATTTTGCCTTTCGGCTATAGCATTTAGTTCGGGGGTATATGCCACACCATCATCTAAAGTGATTCCCTTTTCGGAACAGAATTGTGTCATCTTTGAATTGGAGTATTCCTTTGCTTGATCTGTTCTTAATACGGAGATGGGATCATTTGGGAATTTAGTATTGAATGATAAATAATATGTAACGTATATTTTCATCTATTTTTAGAAATGACGAACATATTCGTTCACTCATTTTCGGATACCAAAAACGTAGATATTTATCAACAATTATCATCCTATAACTCTTTGTAAACAGCCACTAAATTACCCGTATTTAATTTTATGTATACAGATATACCTTCTGTATATTTATGACCTAGTTGTACCTGTCCCTCGAGTACTCAACGAGTCAGCACAACCCTATAATAACAACACCCTACCTCACTTTACCTATCCAACACGTACGTTTTTATACCCGGAACGAGTATATAATCCCTCGATTCAGTAGTGTAATTGTTCAATCCCTGTTCAGTTCTTTGACAGCTACTTCTAAGTACCTGGAACCTCTCTTGTAGAAGTCTCTAGTGAACAGATAGTCTTGCTTGTTGAATTGTGATCAAATATGTATTAATATTAACGTAGATATATGTACTGTGATGTACAGATTATTATTTTATTAAATGTGTAAACTCTCTCATGTGTTTGAAATATTATTGAGTCTCTAATTAATGTTAAGGTCCACGATAGTGCGTGGATGATAACCGTGAAACTATTTTAGAAGTATTACTGCTTTTAAAGTATGTGATATTTCGTGTATGGTGTACTCCCGAAAGTGGTCTTAAATAGGTACTTTACCACCTCTTTTGGCCGTTACATTATTGGCGCCCAACTGGTCTGCTACTGCGAATCGAACTCTCGCTCTAGTACCTGCTCAACAGAATTGCTGAATCCAAGCTGCTATTTCAATTCCTCTGGTTCGAAGTACTTTGCTCTAACCTTGAAAACTCTAGTCAAGTACTCAAAGAGAAACGCGTGAGGCGCGCTCTTGAGGAAAGGAAGTAGAGGTTAGCTGCGAGTGGAAAAAAACCAGTTGTGAAAAAGAAACTCGAATTTCAAAATCAAACAAAGGATATTTATTATACAAAAAGGAATAAAAACAAGAGTATATACAATAACGAAGTTTGGCGAAGTGCGGCGATGGATTCTTCAAGCTCCTGTTCAAACAAAAGAAGAAACAAAGTAATAATTAATATTAATAATAATTCGCATCCCTCCCTTAAATATAAGAAGTGTTAAATAGTTATAAGTCGCGAAAAAAGTTATTTTTATGAGTGAAACTTGGGAGAATTTATCCGAACCCAATACTACTAAAACAAATTTAAATTGGCTAATCGATGCTAAAAATTTTGAATTAATTAATGTATGCCAAAATTTGAATATCGAAGTCGATAAAAAATATTTTTCTCGTATAAAAACCCAAGAGGATATCCTATTAAAAATTAAATCTAGTAAGGAAATACAAAAATTACTAACCCCTGAAAATATAAAAATAATTTTACAAACAACACGAAAAACTCGTGAACAAATTCCTGAATTAGAAAATCCTATAATAAGAAAATATTTTAATCCTCCTACCACTTCAACCCCACTTTTGGAAAATTTGGATAACCCAACACCATTTCCAAGAGTTAAAACTGCTATTAATCTTGTGGATATTACTGAATGTTTAGAAAAATCTGACGAAGATTTTCTCAGCCCAGAAATTGAAACTAGAATTTTAGAAAATTTAATTCCCCCAATTGAAAACAAAATGTCAGGAAAGGCTGCAGTAAATATCAGACCTTCCTTATATGGACACACCCCAACTGAAGATATCGTATCATTTTTAATTGGATTTGAAAATGAGGCGGAATCATTCAATTGGGATGCAAATATGAAATTCAAAAAAATAAGAATTGCATTTTCAGGCCTCGCTAAACAAATGTTTGAAGATAGAATTCAAGCAAATCCCAAATGCAATAACTGGCAAAATACAAAACAAAATATTTTGGAAGTCTTTACGAGGACTAAACCTCAATTACGTGAAATATTATACGAAAGAAATTACAATGGAGAAGCTGATTTCTCTGCGTATATTATGTTCGTAAAAAGAATTTTAAAACAAATTGAACCTGATATTTCGGAAGAAAAAATTATTGAAAAAATTATGCCCAACCTCCCCGAAAAAGAAAGAGTATTTCTTATTAAAAAAGAACCTAAAACAATTCAGGAACTTGACAAAGCTTTTTCTAAATATCTAGAATTGAAGGATAAAGCATTTGGACATGTAGATCCCCTGTTACGGAAAAAAATCGATCAACTAGAAAAAACTATCGAAGAATTAAAATCTGGAAAAACGGAAAAGAAAACCGAAAAAAATGTAAATTTAATATCATCCGACCCAATCTGGAAAGCTGAAATGGAGAAAATGAGCGCTGAAATAGCGAACATTTCAAAATTTCAGGAATCCAGGAAGAATAAAAATTCACAAAATAAAAATAATAATAACGAACAAAATAATAATAACTAAAATAATAATAATAATAATAATCAAAATCAAAATCAAAACCAAAACCAAAACCAAAATCAAAATAGAAATAATAACAATAATAATTATAATAATAATAATAATAATAATAATGGTAACTGGAACCAGAATCAAAACTGGAACCAGAATAACCAAAATAGAAACGGGAATCAAAATTTCAAACCTAATTATAAAGGTAGAAATTTTAATCCAAATTTCCAGAGAAACAATTTCCCTAGAAATAATAATGGATATTATCCCAAAGAATTCCAAATTGGAACCAAATGGCTCTCCCAAATTGGAACAATGCTCCAGCTTGGTCTGGAATTTCATTTAATACTCCCCAAAATCTCCCCTATGTGGCTGCAAATACTCAAATGATTGCCCCTCCAGCACCATTAATGGCAGCTCCACAACAAAATTACCTCCAAACATCAAACCCCCAGGCTTGCCAGAATAGTTGCTCAAAAAACTAAGTGTCCCCCTTACAGGTGATCTGTCAGCTGTAAGGGATGTCTCGAACAAAGAATCGAAACTAGTTAACAATGTGAGTAAGGAGAAGTTTCAAAGCAAAGGGTACTGCAGAACCCAATGTAAATTTCACCTTCCATTTGCCATTTATGGTAAACAAATACTTAGCTTAGTCGATCCAGGTTCAGAACAGACACTTATTGATGAAAAAGTTTTAAAGAAAGTCAATTTTACGGAAATAATTCTACCAACAAAAGTAAGATTTCGTGGTGCGAATAGCCAACCTCTTGAGGTCATAGGAGTAACCAATGTGATTTTTTCCATTGATCATTGTATTTACCCACATCCCACTTTCGTTGTTCGAAATTTAGTAGAACCGGTCATACTGGGTTACGACTTTTTATCAACCCATAAAGCCAAAATGGACTTTTCGAAAAACAAATTCACTCTACCGTGTGGTGATGAAGAGCGATGTTTTGACATGCCTGAATGTCACAATTTCCCTATTGAAAAGGAAAATAAGTTATGTTATATTAAGCCCTTTAAATATTATGCTCCCCAAACTTTTAAAATAGAGGCAAACTCGGTGCTAATTTTAGCAACCTTGCCTGAACACCTGGAGTTTCTGTGTGAAACATCCATGGAAGAAAAAAATAATTTCTTTGTAATCGTATCAGAAGACACGATAGTGGCTGTTAATCATAATAACAGACCTCACGTGATATATAAAGGCGAATACTTAGGAAAATTTGAATTAAGTAGTGCAGTAGAAATTGATTCCTGCCAAATAGAAAAAATAAAAGAAAATACTATTTTTAAGGATAATCGAGGAAACCCTATCCCGATTAATCCAAAATTGTCACTTGAACAAAAAATAAAAATGTATGAAATAATTAATGAATTTAATAATATTTTTACGGGAAAAACAGATGAAGTTTCTATCTGTAAAGTACCCGAACAAGTTGTCCGAGTAGACGACAAAACCCCACTGCGGTGTAGAAATTTTAAATTTTCACACGCAGAACATGAGGCCCTACATAAACTGGTCGATGACCTAGTAAAAGTAGGTGTCCTAAAAAAACAAAAATCAAAATTTGAATCCCCAATATTTGTAAAAAAGAAACCAGACGGAGTCTATCGAGTATTAGTAGACTACCGAAGAATGAACCAAAGAATCATTATGGACAATAATCGTGTCCCAACAATTGATGTTATTTGGCCATATTTAAGAAATAAAAAATGGTTTACGACAATTGATTTAAACAGTGGATATTTACAGATTCCTCTCACGGAAGAATCTAAACAATACACTGGAATAAATGTGCATGGAATTGGATATGTATTCAATTCTACCCCAATAGGTTTAAGTATATCTCCGTCCATTTTCCAAACAATCATGGATGACATATTCCATGATATATTCTGGAAAAAAATGGTATGTTACCTGGACGATATTTGTATTTTCGGAGAAACGTTCGAAGAATGTCTCGAAAATACAAGGGAAGTATTAAAAAGATTAAACAAAGTAAATTTAAAAATAAAAACAAAAAAATGCCAATTCGCAATGAACGAAATCAAAATATTAGGACATACGGTCCGATATAACGAATTACGTCCATTGAACAAAAATATAGAGGCAATAAAAAATTTAAATCCCCCTAATACATTAAAACAATTACGATCATTTTTAGGATCAATAAATTATCATAGGAAATTAATTCCTAACTTAGCTAAAATTACTGCCCCTCTTACAGACTTACTAAGAGGAACAGATAGCAAATCAAATTCAAAAATAAAACTAAATCAAGAACATCTTGAAATAATTGAAAAATTAAAAGAAATAATGATTTCCAAACCTGTATTAGCAATATATGATCCAAAATTGGAAACCTGTGTAGAAGTTGATGCTTCGAAAATCGCATTAGGTGCAGTGCTGCTGCAAACTAATCCCGTTACGAAGCATAAACATCCAGTTGGATACTTCTCTGAGAGAGTCCAACTTGCCCAGTCAAAATTATGTTCTTTTGACTTGGAAATGTTAGCTATTACAAATGCATTAGCTCATTTTCATGGATACTTACTGGCATTACGCTTCATAGTATACACAGACCATAAACCTCTGATTTATCATCAGAAATTTAATACCCCAAGTCCAAGATTAATTCGATTAATATCTAAATTAAACGAATATAGTTTTCAAATTAAACATATCGCCGGAAAAAATAATTGTATGGCTGATATGTTATCTCGTCCGCATGATGAACCGGACGAAATTACATTTGAAAAAGGTGAATTTCTCGTAGATAAAAAATATTCTCTTCAGGATGAAGAGAAAAATGTGAACACTGTGTGTAGAATTCACAATGACAATTCTCTCCCATTAAATCCTGTATTTTTTCAGAATCAAAATACGTGGTACTACCCAAGTACAACGTCCCAAATACATTATTTCCCCCCTTCCCTTGCATCAACCTTCCCATATTACCCTGTGGTACAAACCACAATCCCACTGAATGAATCAAACCATTCTGAAAACTGCCCCAACAAAACTACTAACGTAGTTACAAGATCTGCTCTTAAAGAGGCAAACCTCGATAATCAGATCACCCCAACCCCTCCTGTGACCACAGTTGTCACGCAAATGTCAAATCCCAACATCACATCACTTCCCCAATCAGAAGATCAAACTTCTGAATCCCCCCAAAAAATTGACTTACCAGAAAATTTAAAAACAATGCAGGAAAATGACCCACATAGGAAAAATGTCATTTCATTGTTAAATTATAACGAAATAAAAAAAGATAAAAATAAAATACGAAAATTGAATCGTACTATACAATTATATTTTCTTGATGAATATAATGTATTAAAGAAATTACCTAACCCAACCTCATCGTATGATGAAGCGGTTACAGTAATTCCCGAAAAATTAATTCTGGTAGTTCTAAAAAAACTACATGACGATCCGTTGTATGGAGGTCATTTCGGAATTAAAAAAACAAAAAATAAAATAAAAAATCAGTTTTTCTTTAAAAACATGGTACAAAAAATTACAGAATACGTATTGTCGTGTCATGAGTGTCAAATGGCATAAAATTCCCCGAAAGAGGCTGGCTACCTCAAACATATTGAAATTGAAAACCCTAAACCATTCTCGCATTTAGAGATCGATTTCATCAGAAAATTCAATACCGAGTATGAACACTCATACGTGCTTGTCAGTGTGGACAAAAGCACAAACTTCTGCACCATACGTCCAACAAAAAACCCAAATGCTCAATGCGTAATTGAGTATTTGAAATTTATTTGTTACACGTATGGCACCCCAGGTAAAATTTCTTGCGATAACGGAGGTCATTTTGCAAATGAAACCGTCCGTAAATTCTGCGAAGACAATAATATTAAAATCATTTACTCCTCGTTTTATTCCCCCCAATCGCAAGGACTCGTTGAAAAAATCAACGGTGTAATAAAAAAATCATTGTCAAAGTACGACCATTCGAACGAAAAAGAATGGATCGAAACAATTAACAAAATAATTTTCGCATATAATATAAGCCCAATCGAACATTTAAATAATAAATCACCATTTTTTTTACTCCATGGATTTAATCCAGAAGTACATATACCAGAAATTCCAGAAAATAATAATAATAAAACAACTCGTGAAGAAGAAATTGAAAATCTCCTTCAAACGAGAGAAAAAACGCCGAGCTTTGCAAAGAAAGCATCGGAAAAAAATGCGAGACACTATAACGCACACCACAAGATCATTGACTTCAAACCTAATGACCTTGTTTTGCTGCGTCAATCAAAAAACGTCGCGAAAAATAAAATGAAATACACAGACCATATAAAATTGTTAGAAAGGTCACGGATTTAAATTACGTAATTCGTATTAAAACGTACGATAAAACTGCGTACGATGAAACAGTTCACATACGACGATTAATTCCGTATAAATCTCGTAACAATGACGAAATAAGAAATGAAATAAAAATAGAAGAAGACGATGAAAACATCGAAAATCCTATCCCAACCCAAATTGTATCCAAACCAAGGGGTCGCCCTTGGAAAAAAACCAAAGTAACTGTGTGTAAAGTCTATTACCCGTAGTTACATGGTTTCTTCATTCACGATATTTCTCCTCCCCATTTTGTTCTTCCTGTCCCCCTGTTCTTTTTTTGATGTTACTTTAATCTAAAATTTGTTTTCCCCCCATTTGGTAACGACGTAAAAGTATGCAACGAAAATTTTTTTTAAGCAGTAAAAATTATGTTAGAAAAAATTAAAAAAACTCACCGATGGCCCAGGTGTCGGCGTAACCCTCAAGGAACTCGGCGAGATGTTCTCCGCTGGTGGTACTGCTGCTGTCAGTCGACGAGGAGGAAGAGCTCTTACGTTGATCTCCTTCGGAGTCGATGGTGGAGGCGCTGTCCTCGATTGACGGAGTATCCCACAGGAACGAATATACTGTGGGATCAGTTAGCAGCCATCCTCCACGGAGCGACATCACACGGTTCCCTTCGGTGGCGTCGTAATGCCGAACCATGTGGAACCCGGTTACGGAGACCGAAACATCCAGGCAAGGTTTGTAATGCTGGTTCAAGAACCAAGCAGTACTGACTCCGCCTGGACCGATTAGGAAATCGGTAAGGTATACGTGGTCAACGTGGACATACTCTACGGTAACCTCGGTATTAGTCTGCTGCGAAACGCAGAGCAGACCAACCAACAGTCCAGAGAGTATGCCCAGGCTGACCACTCCTTGAGTGTCAAGGTTACCACGGAACTCGAGCTTTATCCCCGAGTATCCGAACTCGACCATTATGGCACGAGGATAGAATACCCGGAGAGAGAAAAGCAAGTGTTTAGTGAAACCTTCGCACTTAGGACAGCAAATAAACCTTACCAAGTGGCTCCAGTAGTTAAGGTCCTCCGCAATGGTTTCTTCTGGAACCCGATGTGGCTCAAACTCAGCCAGAAATGCACCTCTCTTCGACTCACATGAAACACGGTAGAACAGCAAAAACAGCCTGTGTAGCGTATAAAACAAACGTGCCTTGCACGGACAGTCCTGGAATTGGTGGATTTTACTGAGGACCTGATTCCCTATGAACCAGGTCTCATTGGCATCCACCTTACCATGCGACGCAAACATTCGGTCGTTCATGTATACGATCGACATATCGGAAAAGGAAAAGTTGTTGAAATAACGAAAAAAAGTGAAAATCCGAACCACACAGTCACTGAACTAAGGACCCGCACAGACACTTAAGAGCACACGAAAAAAAAAATCTGTTAATAGAGAAAAATTACAAAAAAAAATATATACGAAAAATGAGAAAAAAAAAAAAAAAAACACGAAAAGGTAACGCAAAACAGTAAAGGGCGAATACAGAACACTGGCGAATTAAACAAATGTAATAAATTTTATAGTAATAAATTGACCGAGATTCATAATTTGGATAGCGGAAAAATTTGTCTCTCCCCTTACCCCAACAACGCAGATCAAAACAAATCAATAATATGTATTATCCATTTCTTCGTAAATAACTTAGACGTTGCATTCTTTCTGTTTCAGAAAATGTATACGAATCTACTTTTCTATTTCGCAATAATAATTTCTTCGACTAGTATTGCGCAAAGAACATCGTCTGACCCATATAGGATTACGACGGCGTCAACTGGCGCTTATTTTCAAGAAATAAGCAATATTTTCGTATATTCTAAATCTGCCCCAATAATTTACTCCATTAAACTAGACTTGCATGAATCAGCAGATAAACTATTAGAAACAAATTTTAAACACCGGTTGTGCAATGAAACAACCTGGAAAAATTGCAAATATGTAGAAATGGCAAAACGTCTAAAAAATGCTATTATGAACCTTAAAGAACAAAATACCGCTATGATACAAGATTTCTATTCGACACCATCTTCTATTCGAAGCAAACGAAGCTTATTCACCCCGATCAGATCTTTCTTCGGAGATGTGCTACGCTTTTGCTGTCCAGTATTAAATTTTAGAGATGGACGAAACTTCTTGGCGAATGAAATCTCGTTAAAAGAAGAATATGATATAAAAAATCAATTGTTAACTGAGCATGCAGCGTTAGTCAATATGTCTACTAATCTGCATAGCTTCATTGACCATACAAATAATTTTATGACAAAATTCATTTCGCATACAAATTCTTTTATGGAAAACTCATTAGAAGAGCATGAACTTCTAATCTCCCTAAACTACATACAAGGATTCTATGACAGTTATCTTATTAATACGTTAAGATTATCAAATATCCTAACGTCTTGTAAATCTCATAGGATTCCTTCTTCAATTATTTCAAAAGAAATATTAGAAAAAGACGTATTGAAACTTTTGGAAATTACGAAAAATCTAGGCCTTGACCTAGCAATCCCCATCAAAGATATTCAAAACTACTATCATGCTGAACTTGTAAACTGCAATTTCTTTAAAAACACTTTAGAATTAGAAATTAAAATTCCCCTAAAACAACTAGATTCTAAATACGAAATTTATGACTTCATTCCGCCCACATTCAAAAGTCATTCTAATGAATTGTGTAGCTGGGATCAAGAACCATCTCTGATTATTCACGAGATCAGAACAAATTCCGTACGTTATATTAGTGGAACAAACCTTCATTATTGTAACTTGGATAAACCATTATGCTTCCTTCCTTCTAATAGAGGAAGTGATAAATTGTCTACTTGTGCAAAGAATCTTTTCTTTCAAGACCTAAACCAAAATTTGCTACAATCCTGCTCATTTAAATGTAATCTTAATAATAATCAAACATTAGTGCATCCTATTGGACACACAAAATTTGCAATCGTAAATTTTAACTCCCTTATAGCAACTAATTCCATTACGAAAAAATCCGAAAAGCTAAAAATAAACAATAATTCACCAGGAACGTTTATTCTGGATATACCTTGTCATATTCAAATTGAGAATATTGACAAAAACAATAAAAATACTGTAATTATCCCAATAGAAATCCCCTGTCTCTCTGAATCTTTAGAAGAGACCATTAAAATCGAAAATCATTTACCACTTCTGTGGACATATTTTTCTGATTCTACGGAACCTTTTGATCTTGCCATTGATCTGGCAACGACAAAGGTCTATAACCCCAAATGGAAAAATTTTGTTCCTCACACCGTTCCAGTTAACGATCTAGAAAACAAAATTAAATCCATTGAACTACAAATACCCGACCAAAACTTTAATGATTATCTAACTTTTGTTAATGGGATATTCTTATTGTGGTTAATTACAATCTCATTTATGCTAATGTGTATTATAATATATTTAAAATTAATCTCCCATCGAAATAGTACTAACTTAACAAAAAGTACTGCATTATAAAAATTACGCAAAATAATGTGATATATTAACTTCCTATATATATACGTAAGAAAAAATTTGTTACTCATAGTCAATACTCGTAAATATTTTATTCTAAGTATATATACTCATACTCGCATTATATGACATAATTTTAATCATGCATAATTATTTAGAAATGTGTATGTGTTGGATAGACTTTGGAAAATTTTTTTTTCCTAATTTTTTTTGTTTAACCCGGAGAATTGTGTAACGTATATTTTCGTCTATTTTTAGAAATGACGAACATATTCGTTCACTCATTTTCAGATACCAAAAACGTAGATATTGATCAACAATTATCATCCTATAACTCTTTGTAAACAGCCACTAAATTACCCGTATTTAATTTATGTATACAGATATACCGTCTGTATATTTATGACCTAGTTGTACCTGTCCCTCGAGTACTCGACGAGTCAGCACAACCCTATAATAACAACACCCTACCTCACTTTAACTATCCGACACGTACGTTTTTATACCCTGAACGAGTATATAAACCCTCGATTCAGTAGTGTAATTGTTCAGTTCTTCGACAGCTACTTCTAAGTACCTGAAACCTCTCTTGTAGAAGTCTCTAGTGAACAGATAGTCTTGCTTGTTGAATTGTGATCAAATATGTATTAATATTAACGTAGATATATGTACTGTGATGTACAGATTATTATTTTATTAAATGTGTAAACTCTCTCATGTGTTTGAAATATTATTGAGTCTCTAATTAATGTTAAGGTCCACGATAGTGCGTGGATGATAACCGTCAAACTATTTTAGAAGTATTACTGATTTTAAAGTACGTGATATTTCGTGTATGGTGTACTCCCGAAAGTGGTCTTAAATAGATACTTTACCACCTCTTTTGGCCGTTACATAATACTCTTTAAACTTATCAAATACCTGTGATTTTCTCAATATAGGTGTGGGGACTCAATGGTATGAGGTAAGGGGCTTGGACCCCTCGACGACAGTCGCCGCCCCAAAGGGCAAGCTAACTTATTTGTCTATATGACGTTAAACTAAACTCAAAATACGTTCGATCGTAATTACCTGCAAGTACATGCAGGTAATATACGAGTACCGAATCGTGACATCACCGAACAATGTCACAATCCATACACGAACCAGCCAGCCATCTCTTATCATGGTAGGGGATGATGCGACCTGGCCGCCCTCACTGACGTACGTATTTTCCTACATACGTGTGTTTGCGTGCGCGCAAATAAGCCGTATAAAAACCACCCAAACCGGCTCTAAAATCGCCAGTGTTCGGTCTGGTTCTGGCTTACCCATACGCTTGTATGAAGTGGCTGAACACGCCTAAATTCTGTTGAATTTCCTTCTGGTGAGAATATCTCTCAAGACAAGGTATTCCACAATAGGGAAGGCAAGAGTATATTTTGAATAGTGGTCAATGAATGTTATAATATATTTTTCTCCATTATAAGCTTCTTTAAAGGGTCCCATGATGTCTGATGAGATTACTTCCATTCTCCTAGTTGGTTGAGTTCTCACACCATGATGACCAAGTCAGGTAGATTTAGCTTTTATACATATTTCGCATGTGGCAAAGTCATCATTCTTAAAGACCATATACAAGTTAAATTTTGATTCTGAAAGATTAAATAGTGCAAAAATACGAAATAATACACAAAAAATACGAAAAAGAATTGCGAAAATTACGAAAAATATATTTTTTATTACCTGTTTTTTAGCGGAAAATTTTCATTTAATACCTTTTTAACCGGTGATTTTCTTATTTTCAGGTTCATTTTTGAGAATTTTTGAGATAATGCTCTGGACTTTGATGGTTGAACTGTGCTTCGGTTGTGGAGGACGTACTTCGGTGAGTATTTAAGTTGAATTTTGAAGTTTTCTTTGATACCAAATGATGAACTTTGATTGAGATGATGAATACCAATTTTGATGTTGATGATTTTTGAAGCTTCTACGTTGGTTTCTGATCAATTTCTGATGGCTCAAGGCGATTTATTACCAATTTTGATGACTACGACGAATTAGTTCATACGCAAGCAGGGCAGACACTAATGATTTTACCAACTTTTGAGCAACACAAGCAGGGCTCTCAAACAGTTAAGTAATCGACGAGTTTTGGAACTTTCAAACACTTGGCCGGATTATACACAAGCAGGGCAAATCCAATTCAGCAAACGACGAAACTCATTGAACGTTTACAGCATTCAAATAAAAAATTTTCGAAGACAAAAAAAATATGACTCAAAAAAAAATAATAAGTTGGAACTTTGTTACCCAACACAAAAATAAAAATTACAAAAAATTACTAAAAAACACAATTATTCACGAAAAAATATTAAAAGTTTGACTTAGAAAAATTCACAGTATAAAAGATTTTAATTATTTTAAAATTTGTTTCAGGTACAAGGATTGTTACCGAGCGATGCTACCATATAGAGGATGAGGACCCGAGATGAAACAAGAAAGAAAGATTTAAGTGAAATTCCGTCCAAAAAGCGAGTGTATTTCATAGAAGATACATAATTTAAGCAAAGTACATTAAAGAGAGATAAACGAATGTTAACGGAAATGAACGAATGAGCGGCAGAAGTGGTAAAACAGTGTGGCCGCAAATAGATATAAATAAATTATGTATTTTATGTAATCGTGTGTTTGCAGAGTGAGGGGGGAGAAGGATTGGTGGTCTCAACACTCGTCTTATGTTAGATAAATATCTTTCATAAAAACATCGATCTATCAATGTTTTATTGCTAAAAATTGATTTTCTGAGAACTTTTGTTGAGACCACCAATCCTTTCCCCTCGCGCTCCTGCAAACACTCGACTGTCTCATCACATACTTTTATATCTTTACTAGAAGCTACACTGTAACACTATTCCGCTGCTCACTCGTTTATCTTTTTAGATCTTCGTTTATCTCACTCAATCTGTACTCTACTCATAATTCATATGATTGATGTAAATACACACACTTCAGAAAAGATTCATTGAGTACATCTTTATTTCTTGTTACAAACTCCTCTATTCACAACTTCTATAATTTTTTGCCTTCTAGTTATCTTAGAAACTACAAAACCAATAGACACTAAATTCCTATCAGACATGATTCCACATAAGGAATAGCTTTTGTGAAAATTTTAGCCCTATCCCATTGTAGTTTTTTCAAAACCATGAACACAAAATTTCTCCTCCAATTTTCTCAGAAACTACTGAATTAATAGGCACCAAACTTCTATCAGGCTTGCATTAATATGAGGCTAATCTATCATGAAAATTTTAACCAGTCACTTCTGTCATTTCCTCAGAATCGTGGAAAAATGATTTTTCCTGGAAATTTTTGTTTTTCAGTTTTCTCGAAAACTACTGAATTGATAAGTACTAAACTTCTTTCACATTTGCTCCCATATGGTAACTATCTTTCGTGAAAATTTCAGCTCTGTCTGTTTCGTAGTTTTCTCAAGAACGTGAACACAAAACTTTGGGCAATATATATATATATATATGTAAAATACGTGTACGTATTTTAGAAATAACTGGCTATTTCACGTCCGTCTTATAATGTAGACGATCAAAACGTTTCTTTCTAGTAATTTTCTGCTAAACTATGTAATATGACAATCTAAGATTTAAGTAATTTTGTAATCGAGTAATGAACTTTTTAATCTTTGTATTTCACTTCTTTTAGGTAAGTTGAAATAAGTTTGATGCTAAGTATGTAAATTATCTGATTCTTAAAATATATTTTCACTTCTTTTAGTGCAATCGAGATATTGTTCATATTTCATTCAAAATTACTTACAAATACAAAGATTAATTCTTTGATCAGCGATGTCGCCAGTTCGATTACAAGTTTTCATGCTTGCTGAGGCTGCTGCTGATGGGAAATCTACTGTTATCAGAATAAAAAGAGTTAGAAAACCAGGGGATGAAATGTGGTACGCTTTTCCTCCTGAATTTCAATCGCTGACTATTCATGCCAAGCTGTTAGCTACGGGTTCAATGAAAGCTGCCAGAGATGCGCTTAAAGCCCGCGGACAGTATCGCACTGTAAATGTTAGCCTGTCTGAGGAGCTAGCAAAATCATATCTGGATGATGACGGTAACTTTGTCTTTTCTGATTATTTTTTGTCATCGGTAGAGACTGGTTCTTCGTCTGTCGCGCCGGTAGTGTCACTGGAGAAACAGGAATCACTAAAAGAAATAATGAAACATTTTCTGGTCGATAAATTAACATCCAAGAATTCAAACGTAGTTGCTTGGGCTGTTAGTTTCGAAAAAGAAGTAGCTCGGTTTTCTCTTGTTGGATCCAGAGTTATTGAGGTTTTTCACCTTTGCTTAGATACGTCAATGAATGACTGGTTCCTGAGTACCCAAAAGAAAATTGGTGTTGATGCTGACTGGGCTCTATGGCACGAGGATCTTATCGCCACATTCGGTGACGTATCTTGGAAACCGATCCGATTTGCTTACAATTTCCGATATTTATCGGGCTCCTTAATAGAATACGTTATAAAAAAAGAAAAATTAATGTTAGATCTAGACCATTTTATCGCTGAAAATGTATTACTGAATTTAATAGTGTTAGGCTTGCCGGCTCATATTCAAGATTCATTGAATCGTAATTCAGTAACTTCGGTAAAATTATTAATTTCTAAATTAAAAAAATATGATGCTGATAACCCTGCTCGTCGTACATCTTCTGAGAATGCAAATTCGACTATGTCAAAAAAAACAAATACGATTGTTCAAAATGTTAATGGTATTACTAATTATAAGAAATTTACTCCTAAAAAAAAAACATGTTCGATTTGTGATAAATTAGGGAAATTTGGTAGAATTCACTCGGAAAATGTCTGCTGGTTTAAGGACTCAAGAAAAAATGAAATTAACAAAGTAAAATCTGTAAATAATTTGGAGATAGAGTCCGAAATCAATAATTCAGATGACTTGCCAAAAAACGAGTAACGGTACCACTGATTCAATTACGTCTTTTAATTAATGATTCTATATTATGTAACGGTATTTATGATTCCGGCTCAAATATTTCATTAATAAACTATAAATTTGCAAGGAAAAATAAAATAAAAATTAACTCTTGCAACAATAATTTTAAAATGGTCAGTGGTACGGCTTCAGTCTTTGGAATCGTAAAAATCAAAGTAAAAATTTTTGATATCGTCAAATTTGTAGATGTTTTTGTGATAAATTCGATTAATTTTGATTATGATTTTTTGATTGGCTTAAATATGATAAAGGATTTTGGGTTACACCAAGACCATGAATTGAATATCTCTCAGATTAACGTAATGGATAATAATAAAAAAATTGATCTCGGAACCGTAGTTCAGTCTGCACCGTTTACAGTAAATTTTAATGAATCTATTAAAATTAATGAATTCGAGGCAAATTTGGATCATTTAAATAATTACCAAAAGAATAAAATAACTTATTTAATTGAAAAACATAAATCTATTTTTGCGAAACACAAATTTGATACGGGTTGTGTACACAACCACGAAGCTTCGGTTAAATTGACTGAGCATAGGTATGTATCTCGCAAGCCGTACAGATGTAATCCTATTGATCAGAAGGAAATTGAATCTCAAATTTCCCAGTTGTTAAACCATGGTCTGATCCAGGAATCTACATCTCCTTTTGCGGCTCCAGTTACACTGGCATTTAAAAAAGATGAGTTTGGCGTTCGAAAGAAGAACAGATTATGTATCGACTTTACAGCATTAAATAAGCTTATTGTACCTGAAAGTCAACCTTTCCCATTAATAGAAGATTTAATTGTGAAGACTAGGGATTGTGTTTATTTTTCAGCTTTCGATATTAATTCCGCTTTTTGGACTATTCCCTTACGCAAAAAAGATTCTTATAAAACAGCTTTCGTCACACAAAATGGCCATTTTGAGTGGACATGTTTGCCATTTGGCCTTAAAACATCTCCCGCAATTTTTCAAAGGATCCTACAAAATATTATCCGACGTAACGGGTTGGACTATTTTTGTGTAAACTATATTGATGACATTCTAGTTTTTTCAAAAACATTTGAGGAACACTTGGAGCACATTGATAAATTGTTTATGGCCATTAAAAAAGAAGGTTTTAGATTGAAACTATTAAAATGTAATTTTGCCAAAAATAACGTAAAATATTTAGGCCACATAATTAGCAATAACGTAACTAAGCCTGTTTTTGATAATGTGCTCCCTATCAAGAATTTTCCCATTCCTCAAAATAGAAAGAATGTGCGCCAATTTTTAGGGAAGGTTAATTTTTATAAGAAATATATTCCAAAGGCTGCACATATTTTAGAACCGTTACACAATTTATTGAAGAAAAACGTAGATTTTAATTGGTCAACAGACTGCCATAATAGTTTCGAAAAGATAAAAAGTTATTTATGTTCAAGTCCTTGTTTAGCTATTTATGATCCTTTAAAGGAGACAGTTTTATACACTGATGCAAGTTTGGAAGGACTTGGTGCAATCCTGAAACAAAAACAGAAAGACGGAAATTTTCGGCCAGTCGCTTATTTTTCCAAAAAGTTAAATGTTTATCAAAAAAAGAAAAAGGCGATTTTTTTGGAGTGTCTGGCAATTAAAGAGGCCTTAATGTTCTGGCAACATTGGCTTCTTGGAAAGAAATTTGTCGTTTATTCAGATCATAAACCGCTTGAGAATCTGAACGTAAACTCTAAATTTGATAATGAACTTGGTCAGCTTATGTTTTACTTGTCTCAGTTTGATTTTTCAGTAAAGTATTTACCTGGTTCCGAGAATCAGGAGGCCGACTGTTTGTCGCGTAACCCTGTCCTCGAACATTTTGAAACGCATAAAGAACTTAAAATAGTAAATTTTATTCAATTTAATGAAATAGCTATGGACCAAAATAAATTTTCAAGAGACTATTTCCAAAAAAATAACGTAATAAAAAAAAATAATATACTCTTCATGAACATTAGAGGTAAAAATAAAATTTTGATAACAGAAGATTTAGCGACTAAAATAATAAAGATAGTTCATGAAAAATTTGGTCATATTGGTCCTAAGCAGCTTTCGTTCCATCTTATTCCAATTTATTATTGTAAAAATTTTTTCAAACTGATTACCTCTTTCTGTCAGAATTGCGCTATTTGTACTAAAAATAAGTCCAGAGCATCTTTTCGTTATGGTTTTCTATCTCAGTTGGGCCCTGCGACTGAACCGTTTCAGATTATGTCAATAGATACAATAGGTGGCTTTAACGGAAATAATACTTCAAAAAATATTTACACTTATTAGTTGATCATTTCACACGTTTTGCGTACATTTTACCATCAAAAACTCAAAAAGCCACAGATTTTATAAATTTAATACGTAAAATTTTAAGAGAAGGACAGAAAATAGAGACACTTCTGGCGGATCAATACGGCGGAATAAATTCAAAAGAATTTAAAGAATTTCTGGAGTCACACAATATCAAATTAATTTTTACAGCCGTAGACTGTCCTTTCTCCAACGGTCTCAATGAGAGACTAAATCAAACTCTGGTGAATAGAATACGCTGTAAAGTTAACGAAAACAAAATAAATAAAAAAAAGCCTTGGTCAGTTTTAGCAGAAGAATGTGTTCAAGAATATAACGATACTATTCATTCATCAACCTTATTTTCACCAAATTATTTAATGAATAATATTAAAGTAAATTTATGTCCAAAAGATATTCCGATGCCTAACGTAACAGATCTGACCAATGACAGGTTATTAGCATTTGAAAATTCCCAGAGAAGTCATAATTATAATAAGCAAAAATTTGACTCCAAGAGAAAAGATATTTCTTATAGAGTTGGCGATTTAGTCTATGTAAATCATGGTAATCTGTTAAACAAAAATAAACTCGATGAAATAAAAACGGGCCCGTTCAAAATAACTGAAAGTTTGTCAAATGTAATATATCGCGTAGATGCTGGTTATCAGAAGAAAGAGTCAAATTTGTTCCATGTTTCCAAATTACTCCCCTTTGTTTCGTAATTTTCTCAGGTATGGGGATGTAAAATACGTGTACGTATTTTAGAAATAACTGGCTATTTCACGTCCGTCTTATAATGTAGACGATCAAAACGTTTCTTTCTAGTAATTTTCTGCTAAACTATGTAATATGACAATCTAAGATTTAAGTAATTTTGTAATCGAGTAATGAACTTTTTAATCTTTGTATTTCACTTCTTTTAGGTAAGTTGAAATAAGTTTGATGCTAAGTATGTAAATTATCTGATTCTTAAAATATATTTTCACTTCTTTTAGTGCAATCGAGATATTGTTCATATTTCATTCAAAATTACTTACATATATATATATGTAAAATAAAAAGATTCTCTTACGTTATCTTCTTATTCTTTCTTGCTTATTGTTTATTCACGCTCTACACTTCCTTATCACTCTATTGTCCATCCCTCGTACAGGTTACAGTCATTTTTGCCCTCATTCATCGTACGTTCGCCAGTTCATGCACTTTAATTCTGTTTTAGCATTCATACTTTGTACACTTTCCTATATGAAACAACTTTGTTTTTGAATTTACTGTGATTTCAATAAAGTTAAATTCATCCAAGTCATTTACTCTCTCGTGAGATTTTCAAACCATTTTGTTTTCCGTGATTTTTATTTCACCTGTGAAAAAAAAAAAATTATTTTTATTATGACGCTGTCTGCTACGCTGTCTATTTCTCGTAAAGTTCGCTTTACATTACGGTCCGAACTAAAACTGACTGACCCAAAATCTACCGTCACATGTTTGTATGCTATGCAGTTTTTGGATGACAAGGAGGATGAAGTTACTTAAACGTTTCCTGACTCTCATAAGGATCTGATTCACCACAATCAATTGTTTGCGATTGCTGCTGCTGCGGCTGGGAAGAGATCTGAATTGAAACCAAGATGGAAAACACGCTCGTTCAAAGTCCTGTTACCCGAAGCTGTCGCTAATATATATATTGATTAAGTTGAAAATCCCGTCTTCAGTGACATTTTTTTAGATGAACTCGAAGACGATGGTCATAAGGCAAGTCCCATTGAACCTTTTGATGCTTCTAACGTTACTCCTCCGCCTTGTTCGCTCTTGTCAATCGTTAAGGATGCCGTAATCACAAAATTCAGTGGGTCCAAATCTTGTGCCTCTAATGCTTCCACCTGGCTGGAAATCTTTGAGTCCGAGTGTAAACGTTTGACTATTCCCGAATCGTCGTATTGGGAAGTACTTCGCCTTTTTCTTGTCGATGCCGCAGAAAAATGGTATGGTACAATGCGCCTTTCAAATTTATCTACGTCTTGGTTGTTCTGGCGAGAAAGTTTTCTGGAAAACTTTGGTCAGAAAGGTATTGCCGTCGCTCATTCTGCTTTCGCTTACCGTTTCATTCAAGGCTCGCTCAATAATTACGTTCAAACCAAGTTGAACATGCTGGTTTCAATCAACCCTAAGATGCATGAGTTAGACAAAATCGTTCATCTTATCATCGGCCATCCGACTCACCTGCAGGAATGTGTATCATTGGCAGATGACCCGTCTCTTGGTAAAGTTATTTTGATTATTTCTTCACTTGATCGTCCGATTACGCGTACTACTACTAATTTGTTTACTTCTAAGCCCACCACATCGGCCTTTTCTTCCCTCCATCCTAAAGCCCCGTGCCCGTACTGCAAGAAGAAAGGGTTTGACAACCGATTTCATTTTGAGAAAGATTGTTTAACAAAACTTCATGATAATTCCTGTAGGGATAGTCCTTGGTCAAAACCCAATTATAACGTAAATGTAAAAGCGGTGCACAGTGTCGAAGTAGAGGAATTACAGGAGGAAATCCAAGAGCATTTAAAAAACGAGTGAAGCCCTCGTTCGTCGTGTTGAAAGTGAAAGTAGGCGAAAAATTTTGGACTGGTCTTTATGATCCGAGCACGAATACCTCTGCTATCACGTATTCCACTCTAAAGAAAATGAAAGATTATAAGTATGTTCTGGAAAAATCGTCTTTCAACACGCCGAGTGGCAAGGGATCCATTCTAGGCATTACGATGCTTGACATTTTGATCTTTACCATCTCTAAGAGAGTACCCTTGTACGTTCTCAACTTTCTGACTTTAAAGTTTGATTTTATTATTGGTCTTGATCTCATCCCCGTTTTAGGTTTATCGTTGGACCATAATTTAAAACTTAATCAACATGTATCGAGAATTATCGTAATCAACTGCGTAAAAACCAACGTTTCAATTAATAATTTTTGGAACGATTACATGACTGAAGAGATGTTTGATAAAAAGACTTCGCATGTTAACGTAAATTGTAAAGTCGAAATTTGTAAATTAATCGAGAAAAACAATTTTACATTTGCAAAGGATGCCTTTGATGTTGGCAACGTTACAAAGTACGAATGCCCGATTAATTTGGAAAAAAGTGTTTATGTTGCAAAAAAACCTTATAGATATACATTTGAGGACCAGGAGGAGATAGAAAGACAATGTGGTGTATTACTGGCTAATGGTATGATTACCGAATCCAAGTCTCCGTTTGCGTCCCCTGTTACCATGCAGTTCAGGAAAGATGGCCTGTCTGCTGTGAAGGTTAAGACTCGTATGTGTATTGATTTTCGTGCATTAAATAAATTGCTTATACCTGAGAGTCAGCCCTTTCCCCTGATTGATGAAATTATTACTTGCACTCGTGGTTGCACTTGGTTTTCCGCGTTAGACATAAACGCGGCATTTTGGTCAATTCCGATCTGTAAATCCGATAGGTATAAGTCCGCGTTTGTAACACAACATGGTCACTACGAGTGGCGTTTGATGCCGTTTGGACTGAAAAATGCTCCGGCAGTATTTCAACGTATTTTAGCCTGTATTCATAAGCGATGTAATCTATCTTCGTTTTGCGTAAATTATTTATACGACATACTCATTTTCTCTCGTTCTTTTGAAGAGCATGTTCGTCATATTCAAATGTTAATTACTGCGGTTTATGAAGAGAGCTTTCGCCTTAATTTTAAAAAGTGTAATTTTGCCGCTCCCTCTATTCAATATCTAGGTCACGTTCTCGGGCAGAATTCCATTCAACCTCTCCAAGACAATTTAGTAGCCATAAACTCCTTTCCTGTTCCTTCCTCGAGGAAACAAGTTTGTCAATTCCTCGGTAAAATAAACTTTTATCGAAAATTTATTCCCGACTCAATCACTCTTCTTGAACCATTCCACAATCTTCTCCGGATAAATGTTCCCTTTTCCTGGTCTTCCACTTGTCAAGATAGTTTTGATAAAGTGAGGGCCCTTTTAACGTCTGCGCCAATTTTGGCTGTGTTTGACTGTACTAAGCCTATTTCCATATACACCAACGCCAGTTGAGTGGGAATTGGGGCAGTACTCAAACAGGAGCAAGATGACGGACTTGAGAAACCCGTCGCTTACTTCTCAAAAAAATTGTCCCCCACACAGATAAAAAAGGCAGCGATCTATATTGAAAGTATGGCTATCCGCAAGGCTGTCCTTTATTGGTGTTTCTGGTTGATCGGGTGCCATTTCAAAATTATTACCGATCACAAGCCACTCCAAAACCTCAATTTGAAGGCTCGGCCGGACAAAGAGCTAGGTGATTTAGCCTCAGAGCTTCTCCAGTTTGACTTTGAAATCCTTTATCATCCTGGTTCTGAGAATAACGAAGCTGATTGCCTCTCTCGTAATCCCATCCTCGAATCCTCTCCTGAAAATTCCCCTTCTGAACGTATTATTCCAACTTTGAATTTTCTTAGCCTCGGTGAAATAACTTCTTTTCAGCGTAATGTAGATAGATTAGATTCTGACGTGTAATTTTTCGCAAAGTACGTGGTCATTATAAGATACTTTTAGATTACAAATCCGGTAAGAAGTTAACTCATGATGTACATTCTATTTACGGTCATGTCGGGCCACAACATGTATTAGCGATTATTAGTGCATTATTCACTTTTCCCAATTTATACTATTATGTTCGTGATTTTTGTAGATCTTGCCATGTTTGTGCTTGTAATAAGTCTCATCGATGTAAGTGAAGTGGCAGGATGGGTTTCCTCGGCCCTGCTACGGCACCTTTCCAAATCATATCACTAGATACAATTGGTGGTTTTGTAGGTAATAACTCGACCGCGAAGTACCTTCATATCTTAGTCGACCATTTTTCACATTATGCTTACATTCTATGTTCTAAGGGACAGTCTGCCAGGGATATGATCTCGCTGGTTGATTCTGTTCAGAAGTGTCACCTGATAGGTACGCTTCTGACAAATCAATACGGGGGTCTAACCTCAGATGAATTCCGCAATTTCTGTTTCTCGTCAGGCATCCGTCATGTGTATACCGCGGTGGACAGTCCATCTTCAAATGGTTTGAACGAACGTTTGAATCAGACGCTGGTGAACCAGCTTCGCTGCGCAAAGCATGACAAAAATGCCAATCCTAAAAGGAGTTGGACTACTAACGCTGAGCAATGCGTTAGTCAGTACAATAAAAATCCGCATAGCGTTACTAAATTCACTCCTCAATATCTCGTCCGGTATCACCGATGATATCGTCCCATCCTGTTTGGTTTCCCCCCTGATCTCGCCGCTGATTGCAATTTAGCCTTTCAGAACACTCTCCTCAATCACGAGTATAATAAGAGTTTATACAATAAAAATAAATCGGCGATCGAGTTTAATATAGGTGATTCTGTACTTATTGATAATGGTAACAAGTTGAATCGAGACAAGCTCGACAACGTTCATATTGGACCGTATACTACTGTTAATCATATCTCGAATAATGTATTTGAAATTAAGCTTGGCAATGGCCATTTGGATACGCGTTTATACCATGCGAGTAAAATGTTTCCGTACAAAAAACCTGTAAGGCAGTGACCTGCTTCCTTATCTTCCTCATATCTTTTTCACTCTCCTTTTCTTTGCATTCTCGCTTCGACCGCTCTTAAACAAGTGGGGAAGGGGGATGTAAAATAAAAAGATTCTCTTACGTTATCTTCTTATTCTTTCTTGCTTATCGTTTATTCACGCTCTACACTTCCTTATCGCTCTATTGTCCATCTCTCATACAGGTTACAGTCATTTTTGCTCTCATTCATCGTAAGTTTGCCAGTTCATGCACTTTAATTCTATTTTAGCTTTCATACTTTGTACACTTTCCTATATGAAACGACTTCGTTTTTGAATTTACTGTATTTTCAATAAAATTAAATTCATCCAAGTTGTTTCATCTCTCGTAAGATTTTCAAACGATCTTACATATATAAAACAAAAAAATTTGGTTAAAATTGAAAAATAGTTTCAGTCGTTTTATTTTCTTATGAAATGGATAATCTCTAACTATTTTGTTAGGTCTATTTTAATACCCTGTTTGCGAGTAAACTGGGTAAAAATGGCTTTGATACCTATCTACTATCTTAATAACTACAACGAAATATTTAGAAAAACTTGATCTTTTGACATAGTATGCCAAAATTGTCAAGAAGCAAAGTTGAAAAAATTAAATAGATTAGATCAAGTCACACTAATTCGCCAAAAAAAAACGAAAAAGTGCGAATCTCATCTAAATATTCCTAAATATTTTTCAGCGTAGAATTCATGTCTGTGCTTAGAATTTTTCTACCAGAAACAACTTTAGGACTTACACATGCTGAAAACTTCTCAAGAATTTTCATTTTAGACATGGAAATTTTCACGCTGTAAATGCGGTATTATTTTTTATAAAAAAAACATACGTTTTTCAACAATTTGTTTTCTCTGAATCATAAACTGCAGGCATCAGCAAAACATTCTTTAAGAAGGTTACAGGTACTATTATTCCCTATAAAAAAAAATACTCTCTGACTTTAATACCCGTATTTTAGAACGTTTGTTATACGTAAGCTATACTTAAGAACTCGTTTAATCAGGTTAATCCTATACTTACATATGGAAGTCATAGATAAAATATTGTTTCGGTATCGAATCCTTACTTGAGGATCGTTCTAGAATACGGGTGTAAGAGTATCAGAATCTAAATAAACAAGAAAGAAGGACATATCGATAAAAATGACCGGGAGGAAAAAAGTTTTAGGAATGGATTTTGGAGGGTTGTTTTGAATTTTCTGTTATAACTAAATACTATACTAGCAAAAAATTAATATAGCCCATCGATCGAATTGCAGAAATAGAAATCTTTTTCGTGCATTAACCCAACTGGGTGTATTTCCCACGAGTGTCAAATTTTGTATTGGTTGCCATTTGAAAGCCAGTAGACCACTTTTGTTGAAACTCAATTCCAAATCTGCCCTTAATAGTCCCATTTCCTGCAAAAATCTTTTAATTTACTATGAGTTATCGGTATAACATTGGACCGTTTGCAAAACTTTCAAAAGTCTATTCCTCCAAAAATATTGGTTGAAATTCAAAAATCTAAACACGAATGTGTAGGTCATGAAAGCTTATCACACTATTTCACGTTCCATTGCCAAGAGTCAAAAAGCAAAGGCTCCACAGACTTTCAAAAATGGTTGAAATGAGACGATATATTAAGATAGAGATAGCGCCAAACTACTATACGAGACCCGTTTCAATGTTGTGAGTGCCAGACTGGATACTGAGTCTCACAAGGCTTCCCTAAATTTTAATATCTATATCTATACTTCTATATCCATCCTTCTATACTTAATATACAAAAGGGTTCCATATGTATGTGTATAATGGGTAATCTTTAGAACTACTGAACCAATTTATTTTATTCTTCTATCATCACCAAGCTCATCTTCTTACAGATAAAATAAGCTACCTCTCAGCAGTATTGTAAAATACGTATTTTTTTAATTATTTCAATTGTCATCAGTTGAAGCATTAAAGAATGATGGATTAAAAGAGAAATGGAAATGGCATATTACACATCAAGGTTTGAAAGTGAGGAATTACATGCGAGGGCAAGTTTGCAAAACAAGCGTAGCAAGTGAGAAATTCCTGAGTCATGTAAACTCACTTTCAAACCATGTTGAGGAAGATATTTTTTATAATTAATGATCAGAAAGCAACGAAATAATTATTAAGCAATTTTAATGAAAAAAAAAAAAAAAAAAAATCAAAATAAACAGATACAGTCATACTGACTGCCTTTCCTCCACTAGCTTGTGTAACTTAGTGTTTAAGAAATCTGCCTTCTAATGTACAGGTTACAGGTTTAAACCCCAATTTTAACACTAAATTTTTTTAAAAAACTGTAATTATTCTAAATTGGGAGAAATCACTTTACTTTGAGGATAGCATAAATTCACGAATGACAAGAGCTGCTTTTTACCTGAAAAATACGATTGTAAACATTGCCTTTCTGATCTTGTATTATAAAAAAATATTTTTTGCAAAACATACACAAAAGAATGAGTTTTACATGCATGTACAGCGAATGTAAACAAACAAATGTTTGGCCTGTGGAGTAGACAATAATTTTACAAACTCTCACGTATCCAAATCCTGCACGCCAGGGTGTAAAATATTCAAACATGTAATCATTTTGATATTATTATTTAGTTATTTTGTGATAAACTATTCATGCAAGTTGCCAATCCAATCAAACACAACATTACTTTTTCAAAAAAAGATCTCAAATGATTCCTCAGCCTCTAATTAAGTTAGAGAGCTCGGGTTTGTAATGATTGGAAGGAGATAAAATTTAAAATATTTCTGTATAATTTTCTAATTATCTTTAGCTATTTGACAACAAATAAAAAAAATTGAAATTAATGGGAGATTTTCCATATTTTGGAATTTAAAAACTTCTCCTCTTTATCCCAATGATTCCTCAGTCGCTATTTAAGCTAGAAAGCTGAAAATGGTATCTCTTAAAAAAGAAGAAATTTTATTTTAAATTAGTTTTCGTTTCATTTTTTAATCATCTTTGACAATTTGAGAATAAACAAATGAAAAAAAAAATGTAAATTGATGGAAAAAATTTTATTTGAAATCTGGAAACCTTTCTTCTTTTACTCAATGATTCCTCAGCCCCTGTTTCAGCTAGAAATCTGGGATTAATACTGCTAGAAAGAGGAAAAAATTTACTTGAAACCACTTTCCTTATAACTTGTTAATTATTTTTAGCTGTTTGAAAATAAACGAACAAAAAAAATGCAAAATAATGGAGAATTTGTCATTTTTATGTTTTTTTAGCTATAATTTCCAAAATTTATTTCCTTTATAAGTTTTTTTTTTATAGGGAGTGGGATTTGTTGCTATAGTTTTTTTTGTGCATTAATTGTAAAAAGTATGGTGTGTAACAAATGGGCTATTTTAACTCAGCTCAAGTTTGCAGCACTTGCCTTAGACTCATCTACAAATTCTTCACATTTGATAAAAAAATAGTCCACATTAAGCACTTGTCACACTCTATCACCCCTTTTACTACACTTTATCTTTTTCTCTCTCTTTCCTTCTCTTTAACACTAAAGTTTGAGTTTAATATTTCTTTTCAAATTAAAGAAACTGTTGGGTAGAATTTGATAGCCAATAATATTTCTACAGTTGGTAGTATTTTGGGAGGGGTGTTTTCATCATTCCAGATTTAAGATGGAAGTATAGATGGCATAGCGAACTGATGATCATTGAGGTAAGAGTAAAATCCACATTTCCCATTGGCTGAAGTTGAAAAGGTGATAATGGGTACTTTAATTTGGTTTCAGTTTGAATTATTTAATACTGAAGATAATTTATTAATTTTTTTGTAAATTTTAAGAAAAATGAGAATGGCGTTTGAATAAATCTGAAAAAAAGTATTCCCATCATTGTAATAAATACCTTAATTTCAGCTTTGAATTTGCTTAAGATCATACATGTTATAATTTTGTACTTGTGGCGAGATGGTCATGGCAAATGAGTATTTACTACACACTGTCGACCACCTAGTGGGCCAGTGGATTATATCCACAAAATGTATTTCTTCTACATGGCTAAATTATTTACTGAGCAAGGCTCACACACACTAACACCGTAGAACACGCATACACCTTCATTAGTATTTGTGTGGTGCTGGGCATACGTCTATACACACAACCACAGTACTTATTTATAAAAAAATTAAAATTAAAAAAAAAAGTAAAATTATGGATAAAATGGGCCCCTACTCCTGTGATTGAGCCAAGCAAAGCTGGTACCAAGAACGGCTAGTGATGTATAATGATGTTTACATACCGTAAACTGGGGCTATTCGGCCACTTTTTTTTTGTTCTTTCAATAATAACTTCACTTCTAAAATAGCTGGGAGTTTGCTCAATACACAAGTAGGTAGCGCTATCTATCAGCTTTGCAACCATATATATTTGATACGATGTAACTGTTATATAGAAGGCATTATTGTCCATTATAGATCTAAAACCAATAGCCCCATTGTTGGGGCTATTTGGCCATCAAAATTGTCACCTACCAAAAAATCTTTGAAAATTTGTAAAAATGATCTGAAACTGTAAGTACCTGTTATTGCATCCTACCTACCTCATTTATGGCTTTACAGACATGTTTGTTGACTGTCTGTAAAGTAAAATGAATGCAAATTTCAATGTAAATCACTCTTTATTTAAAAAAAAAAAAAAAAAAAGGCATTTGAAATTAAAATTCATAAAAAAATACGTAGCCAAATTTCAGAGTCGATTGGCATGTACAGTAAAAAAAAGAGATCTTCTTTTTAAGGTAGTAGGTAGTGGTAATTTCTGAACAATCTGACTGAATGAAAATTTTGTGATGTCATCTACTTGAGGAAATTTGTAAACATAACCAAGTTTATCTTTGGTGAATTCAGACCTTACAAATTTTCCAACAAATTTGGCTTTTTTGACATCAGTGATATTACCAATAAATCGACATGATTTTTTTGTATGTAATTCCATGGGGAATTCTACAATAACCCAATCTCCAACAGCAACTTCTAAAAATGTCCCATTTTCTCTAGCCATGTTCACATCACGAGTGCTGTTTGATTTAGATTTTGGTTGACCTTGTTTTTTGACTACTCCAAACGTACTAGGCTGACAATCTTTTGGAAGTGTATTACTGGTACCATCAGTAATTTCTTTGTCTGTATGTAAGTTATTGTCAGTTGGATTCAATCCATTTTCTGATAATACGTTAAGGTGATGTATGAAACTTTCTTCAATATCAGATGAAAATAAAGTAGTATATCCTGCTTGCGGTAAACATGTTCTCAACTGATTGCTAAGATGTTGTCTCAGAGTTGTTTGTGGAACTTTGAATTCTATACTTGCTCCATCAGGACACATAGTGCAGGTTTTCACTGCTTCAACTGCATTTTGTAAATTTTCCAGTGAGTAGGCCTGATATGCTGTGTAATTTTTATCCTTCCATACATTAGATAATGAATGTTTGTATGTCCAAACCATTTTCAAGCTGAAAATAACACAAAAAAATGTATGGCCGATTAGCCCCCTTTTTTTGTCCAAATAGCCCCATAAGACATTTCAGTTCCCCATTTAACTCCTTGTAGAGCCTGACTTTTGACATTTTAGGAATAAGCTAATGAATGTATTCATAATTACCTTGTATTAGCTAGAAGTTCCCAATATTAAACCAATTTCGGAGTCAGATGAAAGTTTCAAACACCATTTATCAACATAATTTTAAGTACTTTTATCAACTTTGTTAAAAACAATTAAAAGCGCACTTTACAAATAACCAACCACACAGTAGTTAACTTAGGACATCAGACAACACAATCAGCATGAAAAACATACGATGAAGCTGCTAGATTTTGTTAAGTGAACTGTCATAAAAATTTTTTTTGACTGGCCGATTAGCCCCTGGAAGGCCAAATAGCCCCAGTTTACGGTACTTTGAAGTCTGCAGAGGAATTTTCAGCCCGAGTCTCAGAAAGGCAGCGGTATTCCAACATTTACAAGGATTTAATTTAATTTTACACCATCTTATTTTTGGGTGCCGAATTTTTCTTTTTTGATGCAACAACGTGTAGTAATTCTAAATTAACTTTCTCAGAACTATCATTTACTGATTCATATTCATGTTTTTTTGGTTTTTTTTTACAATGAAAATATTTTCAGAAGTTGTCTTCATACGATAATACAAGTGGTAGAAAATATAAACTGAGTTTTCTTCTTGAATTTTAGACTCCTAGGAATAATGGGAGGGAATGAATAGTCTGGGCAAATTACATCCAAAATGGTCATTTAAAAAACTTTTTGATAACAAGTGAGATTTTGCTTCAAATCATTAGTAATAGTCTTCCAAACAACATATTAAAAATCCCACGCCCACTTCTTATGTTAAATTGTTTTGGGGGCATAAACCACCACAAGAAATGGATTTTGTAAATAAATCAAGAATAATGGCTTATACGTTAAAAAGTTTCATATAAAAGTCATTTCCTTACTAATTTTAAATAAAACCGACCCCTCTATCGTCTGCAAATTTCATGGAAAGTAAAGTACTTTTACAAATGAAACATTTTCATATCCAATACAGCAAGAATGCAACTTTGTGCAAAAACCCTAAACATTTATTTTTAACATACTATTCATTCATTATTTTTAAAAATAAATTTCAATATTCATTTCAGGAATTTAATTTTGTGATTCAACTTACATTACCCCTGTGGGGTTTTTCAACATTTGCATGGATAAGCACTTCACAAAATTTGAAATGACGTCTCTAGCTACTGAAATAAGATTAGGTCTCTGGTCATCACCTATGTGCCCCAATAAATTGAAATCCACTGTATATATGAAGGAAGTTTTTAGGAAGCTCAAAAGTGCATTTTCACCCAATACCAAGTTAGACAATCACTTAGGAAGCATCAATTTAGGTTCCATAAAAATTGCTATGTAATAATTTTTGTTTTCAACTCGAGTAAATGTGGGGGACTTATTTTCAAATTTTTGTCAGTGCTTCGTAGTGACACTTTACTTGTTACATGCAAAAATATCTACATTTATATTTCAATGCAATTCGATGCAGGTAGCACACACCTGATCCACATGTAAACCTAATTTATGTTTCATCATCATTTCGTGAAAGGCCCCTAATACCATATCATACATTTCCACCCCACGAATATTTTCTCCATGAATAACAACAGAATTTACCTCTTCATAGGTGCCTTAATTTTTTTACTTTTTGCCCTTAAAGAGGTTATTTATAAATTTCTCACATTATTATTGTTTTAGGGCTTCCTATATTCCATGGTACCTATATGAGTATTGGGTTTTGCGATGACTCTTCGTAAGTGTAAGTACACAAATATATCGTGTATACAAGAATATTAGTGACATATATTCAGCATTTTTGATTTACGACAATGCTTTCCCCAAGATCCTGGCCACAGATCGCGTTATTGCGCTGAACACAGTAGTATATTTCACATTGAAAAATGACTTCGAATATCCAAAAATTTATTCGTTTCATTAGATAACAGAAATTATCTGGATAGTTAATTGCAATATGGATTACACTGATACGGCAAAATCACCAGTTATCAATTTTCAATCCTTTGAAATTGTTTTTACATCAGTGTCCAAACTTCATGCTTCATCTGAATGAATTGAACTTAAATTACACGATCACCACAATAAGAATTTCAAATTAGCTGCTTAAATATTTAAACTTTGAGGTACAGTTTGCAGTTGTATGACGAAACACAAACATCTATCTTGCTCGACAAATTAAAAATATTTTTTTACCAAGACTAAGACACCTTTTGGTCGTCGAAGTAAGAGTCCACTGAAGTGGGAATTTATACCCCTCTCTTTAAAATAAACAAACAAAGAGAAACAAGACAGTAGACCTGGAGGAAGAAGGTTGGACTCATCCCCCAACTCCCCCGACTTCGACTCGACACTCCTTGAATTTAGCAAATATAGAAGAAGGCCCTCAACACCCAGAATTAGCACGACTGGGAACTGCAATAAATAAAGAAGAACTAGCAGTTAAAATGTTGAGAAGTGGTCGAACTTTAAGCCAAAGTTCTGACCCGAAAACATCTGTCCTACAAACACAGGAGCCAGTGTTTTCGACCAGCAAGGAAGGAAGTAGTACTGTGGAATACGCTTGTCACCAGAAAGACACAGTAATGGTTCCACCACCAACTGATAACCCACAACCATCGCAGGGAGGTAGTTGTCAGCCGCAGCTGACACCCGAAGTCTTGACACAGATCTTGCAGCTCTTGCAAATGCAGCCAGGACAGAACCCTAACTTCTACAGACGAAGGATAGATATCCCGGAATTTCTGCCAAATGAGGTAGAATTATGGTTGACACTATTAGAAGGCAGGTTCAAGACAGAAAACATAACTCTGAACCAGCGGTATACCCACATCTGTGGAGGCATGCCCCCGCAGATAATCCGCCACATTCCGGACATTATGGAATGCCCTTTGACAGAAGAGGACAAATATGCCTGGTTCGTCAAAAAGATAAAGAACGTTTTCGGAAAAACAAAAAACAAAATAATAGATGATGTGATGGGTGGTATGAAGATGGGGGACGACAAACCCTCAATCTTCATGGCGAAGTTAAGGCAGAAGGCGGACAATATCGTAGCCCCTTCTGTCATAGGCAACCAATTTTGCAAACAACTTCCACAAAGTGTTGTGCAATGCCTAGCCGCCGTTGGTTCGACTGTAATCAATACATCCGCGGAATGCGCTCGAGTACACCAGGTCAAAGCCAGTGGTCAGTGCAGTATCTGCAGAGACTGGAGAGCTCGCTCAACTTCGAGCCCAAATAGCTCAGTTGACCGAAGAAGTAAAACGGAACAAAAGCCAAAGCTCGACGAAACCCAATAGTAGCTGGCGACAAAGATCGAAAAGCAGAAGAAACAACAACAACAGCAGCAGTAGCAGAGGACGACAGTCCCGGTCAAGAGACCGCAGATCTAGTTCCGGAAACAGGGGTCAGAGTTCAACTCCCCCTAGAACATCATCTCCCAAAACCCAGTCTCGAAATTGGGATGATAAGAGTTGCTTCTTTCATAACCGGTTTGGCGCGGAGGCCACCAAATGCAACAACAGATGCAGATGGTGGGGTAAAACTTTCAATAAGGAGGCGTCAAACTAGAACGAGGGGCCATCTATGCGGCCGAAGACCCCTCAGAAAAATACTCACGCCGCCTGTTCATAAAGGACAGGACAAACAGGAGACGTTACTTAATTGACTCGGGAGCAGACCTGAGCATATTGCCAGTAAATAGAACCCAAAAAGTACTTCCTCCGAAATACTATCTCCGTACTGTGAATGGTCAAAACCTTCCAGCTTACGGACTCGAAACCAGCAAAGTCGACATCGGACTCAGCAAAAATATGACGTGGTCCTTCACGGTTGCAGACGTTCCAAACCCGATCCTGGGTGCAGATTTTCTCGCACATTATGGCCTGATCATTGACCTCAAATACGGCAAATTGATGAATGGTGAAAATAAAAGTGTGGAAGGCAAAACGCTAGCTTACAGACTGGACACAAATATATCCAGCTGTACTAAAGTCGACGGACAACTCTTACTGATCCTGTCTGACTATCCTGGAGTCACTCAACCCTCAATTCGCAGGCATCCTACGTACAAACACGACACGGTTCATTACATAGAAACCAAAGGACAGCCTTGCCACGCTAGAGCATGGAGGTTATTACCCGACAAACTCAAAGCGGCACGAGAGTACTTCCATCGCATCATTGAGGAGGGCGTATGTCGCCCCTCAAAAAGCTCATGGAGCTCCCCTATCCACATGACTAAAAAAGCAAGTGGAGAGTGGCGAATTGTTGGAGACTACAGGGCCTTAAATGCCACAACAGTTCCTGATCACTATCCAGTCCCCAACATAATGGACTTCAACGCGAATATGAAGGGTAAAACGATGTTCACAAAAATTGACATCAACTGGGCATTCCACCAAATTCCTATGGCCGACCAGGACGTTCCAAAGACAGCGGTTATAACCCCCTTTGGATTATTCGAATACCTTCGAATGCCGTTTGGACTACGCAACTCAGCACAAACTTTCCAACGATTTATCAATGGACTGTTTAGGGAATTGCCGTTTGCATATGCATACCTGGATGACATTTGTATTTGCTCAGAAGGCGGTGAGCACCAGCACGAGGAGAATGTGAGAGCCGTGGTACAGCGTATACATGCCGCCGGACTCACTATCAATGTAGGCAAAAGCTTATATGCACAGTCCGAAATTGACTTCCTCAGCTACAAAGTCTCGACCGAAGGCATTTCCCCCTTGAAGACCAAGGTAGAGCCAATATTGAACTTCCCGAAGCCCTCAAATGTCGCAGAACTCAGGCGTTTCTTGGGGATGGTGAATTTCTATAGACGTTGCATGAAGAATGCAGCAGCCGAACAAAGTAAGCTGTTTGCACTAATAAAGACAAGCAAAAAGAAAGACAAAACTCCACTCGAATGGAACGAAGAAGCCGAACAGGCCTTTGAGAATATCAAAGAAACACTGGCAAATGCAACTCTATTGGCTCATCCAGACGAAAGTCTGCCGTTACGCGTAAGTACCGATGCATCCGATTTTGCTATTGGTGCAACACTGTACCAATTGGATACAAACAACATCAAATTACCGCTAGCTTTCTTCTCGAGGAAGCTCTCAAAAACAGAAAAGAATTATAGCACATACGATAGGGAATTGCTCGGAATTTTTTCTGCGTTGAAGCATTTCAGGCACCAGTTAGAGGGTAGATGTTTTTCTGTGTATACTGACCATAAACCCCTAACATATGCCTTCACACAAAAAGCAGAACCGGCATCTCCGAGAAGAGCGCGACAATTAGACTACATTGGTCAATTGACTACCGACATTCAGTATATAAGTGGAGAACTTAACACTCCAGCTGATGCTCTGAGTAGAATCGAAGCTATCTCGGTTCCTGTCCAATTGCCTTATGCTGAAATAGCTAAAGCACAGCTTAAGGATGCAGAATTGCAGGAGTTGTTATCGAACGATGATACTACTCTCAAATTGAGACAGCAAAAAATTCCCGGTACTGATGTTTTATTAACATGTGACATCAGTACAGGTAAGAATAGGCCATTTCTACCGGTAAAATATCGCAGGTTGGCTTTCAACAGTGTACATAATCTGTCACATGCTGGGCCAAAATGTAGTGCTAAAATAATTTCGGAAAGATTTGTATGGCCACGAATAAAGTCTGACTGCAACAAATGGGCTCGCAGTTGCCTGAACTGTCAAGAATCCAAAGTAGGAAGACACACTCGCTCACCCCTCAAATCTTTCAAACAAACAGAGCGGTTCAAAACGGTTCACATGGATCTGGTAGGCCCATTGCCACCATCTCAAGGACACAGATACCTGTTGACGATAATAGACAGGGCAACACGATGGCCGGAAGTAATCCCTCTACACGAGATGTCAGCTCCCACAGTAGCTGCAAGGTTATACGATACCTGGATTGCGAGGTATGGCGTACCAGAAGTCATAGTCACAGACCAAGGTCGCCAATTCGAGAGCTCGCTCTTCAAAGAGCTGGCAAATAAGCTTGGTGTTCAACACAGTCATACCACAGCTTACCATCCTCAAGCCAATGGCAAAATTGAGAGATGGCATAGAGCTCTCAAAGCCTCCATCATGTCTCATGATACCAAGAGATGGGTAGAAATACTTCCTACCATCCTCTTAGGCCTTCGATCCGCCCTACAAACCGATACAGGTCACTCTGCAGCGCAATTAGCGTTTGGCGAAGAGCTACGCCTTCCAGGGGACTTCTTCACAAAATCGAAAGAAGTTAGCCCCGAAATTATGGTACAAAACATAAGAAATGATGCCAACAATTTTCTAAAACAGGCAGCTCGTCATGGCCAGCCCAAGATTTACGTCTCGAAACACTTGGCTAATACGTCACACGTATTTGTTAGAGATGAAAAAATGAGATCTGCGCTGGAGAAACCATACGCCGGTCCTTACAAAGTAGTATCACAAAATGAGAAAAACTTTGTGATACTCATTGCAGGCGAACCTCGAACAATTTCAATCGACAGATTGAAGCCTGCATACTTGGTAAGTGACGATAAAAGAATTAAAAGGTTACAGAAGGAGAAACCAGAAAACATGCAGACGGATTCCAAAACAAAAACGGAAGAATCTGTCGATAAAAGTGAGAAAAATACCTCACAACAGAAAAAACCCAAGAAATCAGTACGATTTTCGGACGATGTTACCACTAAAACATTTGATCCTGAGGCCCCCTTATGCCCACGTAAAAGAGGCAGGCCCCCTGGCAGTAAAAAACACAAAAATTCCCGACCTTCTCGCACATCTGAGAGGTTAATGCGAAGAAAATAAAATTTACTCCCGAAAAGTAATATCCGCTACGTAAGTTGAAACCCGCTAAAAATATACGGGGAATATCGGAACTCCGCGAGACAAAAGAAACTCCGGAGATAAGCAAACGAGGAATGCCAACAAAAAGAAGAAGACAGGAATAAACAAATCCACGTGCAATACGGAAACAAAACATTGCAACGTGCGTTTACTGTTAAACACAAAGATAATCTCTACGACGTGACGTCACAAACAGAGATTCCTTTGTACTGAAAATTCGAAAAATATATTCACTGAGTTTATTTCAGGCATAACTCTGCTTAAACCGATCAGAACTTAACCGGAAAACTTGTATACGGCCGAGAATTTTAAGCGCTATCCCCTCTACGTGTCGATAAGAAGATCCGAAAAGAAAGAAAAATAACTGTAATGGTAAATCAAAAAATGAAGTAAAATCACCCATTTCAGAACCGCCAGAATACTTGGACGTGTTTTCTGATACATATTTTTGGTGCCTTCTCCCAAATTAACCTATTCTGTGATGTCACTATTACCAATTCCTATCCCGAAATCCGCCAACTTCCAATTCGCCCGGAAAACTGCTGAGCACACGAAAACTCAGCAGAAGACTGAAACGAAGACGGAGTTGGATAGGATCGAAGAGGAGCTGCTGATGGACACAGCTCCTCTGGTTGACAATGTCCTAGCGGAGATGACAACTCCGCTGCCTCTGACAATCTCACCTCCCCGATCCCCGAAGGAGCCGACTCCGACTCCGGAACCCCCGAAGCCAGAGCCAAAACCCGAGGAGAAACAGGAGCCCATGAGATTCTTGTTTACATCAGAGAGGGCCGCGAACGAGCGGGCAAAGATGGCCACCTGGGCAACGGAGAATTCAAACTCTCCGATGCACAGGAAGCCGACGTTCAAACGTCCGCTACCCCCTCACTCCCGTTGATACCCCTACGCCCACACAAAAAATACCAAACCGAGGCATAGGGGTGAAGGCAGCCGGGCAAACTACCTGGCCCGAGCGTACGCCCGTAGGGAATCCTACGAGTGCGTCGGGGCCGCGGTAGGCAGCGCCCTGGCGAAGTGGGAGGCCGATCAGAGGCAAAAATAAACCCGCACGTCCCCCAGGCCTTGCGCATTTTTGGTCGTTCTTGCGGCGCAAAAACTGGGGGGAGTAGCTGTGGGGACTCATCGGTATGAGGTAAAGGGGCTCGGACCCCTCGACGACAGTTGCCGCCCCAAAGGGCAGGCCAACTTATCATCCTTGCGACGTTAAACGAACACACGAAATTACGTTCGATCGTAATTACCTGCGAATACTTGCAGGTAATGTACGAGTACCGAATCGTGACGTCATCCATCAATCAATGTCACGATTCGTACACGAACCGGCCAGCCGTCACCTACGATAGTAGGGGATGACGCGACCTGGCCGTACTTAACAACGTACGTATTATATTACGTACGTGTGTCTGTGTGCATGCGCCAGAACTGGTATAAAAACTCTTAGAACCGGCTCTAAAATCGCCAGTGTTCAGTTTGGTTCTGGCTTACCCATACGTTTGTATGAAGTGGCTGAACACGCTTAAATTCTGTAGAATTTCCTTCTGGTGAGAATATCTCTCACGACAAGGTATTCCACAACTCACTTTACTCCACTAAGCACCCAAAGAAAATTCTAATTTGTAGTATGTATTTGCAAGCAGATTATCGATGAAATTTAAAAAAAATTAACTGATGCAGACAAATAAAAGAAAACTCTCACCATTCTAGTAATTACATCATGTAGCATAGGAAGAGTTTTTTCCTTTGTTTTGGAAGATAGAAAAAATGATCTGAGGTCACTCATTTTAATTTTTAGTGTTGATTTTGAATTTTTCATTAGAAATTTGTAACCCCTAAAATAATAAAAAGCGGATCTAATTTTGTTTTTTTAATGAGAACCCCCACTTTTACCCAGTTTTACAGCAAATGAGATATTATTCTCTCCAGATTTTAAAACTTGTGCAAATTTCAGGAAGATTAGACTGGTCAGACATTAAAATTAGTCAATTATTAATAAAAATTGAAAAATCACTTAAATCAGCACAATTTGCAAAGAGTGTAGGCAGCACCATTTACATTACATTCCTATTTACACTGCCACCTAGACAATTGGTATTGCCCAATTTAAGAGATTTTTCAACTGAAATATCCTTGTCTATATAATCAACTATTTTTCATGTTTAACAAGTCATATCTTCTATATAGACATGTTTTTTAGTCTTATAAAATCGAATGAGAATAATTTAGGATCCAATTAAAAAAAAACGAGGTTAAGTCCAGTTTTTGATATTTGCAAGAGTTGTAAATAATTTATGATTATAAATTATAAATATACTCTAAGAAGTAAGTAGAGTCACCTTAGACAACTTTTTTTACTACGGATATGCATAATAACTGAAACAACATGGGACAAAATGCAATTTTGCATGTGTATACTTACGGCTTATATCTCATCAAGTTCAAAGATAGGCCCAATTCACTCATTAGTTTCTGAATGGGGCTCAGGCCCATAGCCAGAGTAAAATCCCAAGGGTGCAAATTGGAGATCAGGGAGCGAAAAATTTTTTTAGGATTATATCAGGTGTATTAAGAAATTGTTTTTTTTTTTTAGGAGGGAGAGAAAAATAACAAGAAAACTCTTATCTGCATAAAATAAAATTTATCAGAAATTTCAACTAGGTCCATTAATAAGACTATAATTTTCAATTTTTATTATTTGTATAAATTAAAAAACATCGTGAATAGTCTTCTTGTAATGCCAGAAAAAAAATGAAATTGTTTGGATTTTTTACCTCATTTTGGCGTTGACATTTTTACCAAGTATTTATTTGTAGAGAACCACAAATAAATGCTTACGAACAATTAAAGATAAACTTTTAGAAATAAAATATAAATCCTAGTTATGTACACTCTTATGGTGGACCTTAACTTTCTTTGTTTATGAGCCTTCGAGTAAATTCAAACACAGTTAAGTTTTACAGAATATAATATTTCAATTTGTAGAGTAAAATGTTGGTATTGAACATTACAGGATTAAACATTGAATATTAAAAATTAAACATTGTATTCTTCTGTAGATTTGTTTTTATATTCTTCATCTAGATATAGTATAAAAAGGAAATGGTAAATACTAAATGGGATTAGTTTGCTATGATAGGTTATTACCAGAAGGAAGGAGAATAAACATTTACTTTTTGTGGGTGGATAGTTTTTAGGAAGTTACACGAGTGTGCACTCTAATGAGGTCAAAGGTTATTGTTTTTTTTTTATTGGAGTGAATAGTAAAATTTACTTTTAGGAAGGTTAATAGAATGTAATATTTTCAGAAAATTAGTGAAAATTATTACTTCTGTGTAACATATAGTCATACTTTTAGAGAATGTTCGCCTATACTCGTTACACATCTTAAACCTTTGACAAACGCAACCTAAAATACGCTTAATTTGAAATTTGATGCATTTCAAGCAAAATCTACCTTTCCAATTGCGAACTAGCATACCATCGGCTTTTTAAGTAGGTTTTCTTTAGAAAATCTTATTATGCTTGATGCATTATTAGCCCCTAGCGTTGGGGGTGGGTACCTTTTTTTGTTTCACTTCAGGAAAATTCTGGCTCTAATAACTCAAATTCATTTACATATATCATTATAATAAACGTATAACCCAATTTTTTAAAACAAAATTCAACGAAAATTATTTAGACAAAATTCAAGGCGGATGCGCCGACTACAAATGTTTCATTGTTTCCATTCTAACAAATTGATCAGTATTGCCAGGCCAGTATAAGCCAATTTGCGGTGCTTGGGACTTGTATACAGGTATATATACATAGATAGATCCGTTTTCTTGTTCCTACTGTGCAGGTCGCAATTTTCGTCCGATAATCTCGAAATTTAGTACGAATATTTGTATTAAACCACGGACCAGACCTATTGATTTTGTTGCGGATCGGCCAGATGGTACTTTCTGTTCCGTCATTTTTATTTTTATTTTGCCTATAAAATGCTCAATTTGGTACCAATAACTACGAAACTCGAAATAAATATTTATTACAATTTACTGTAGTACACTATCAATTTTAGCGCAAATCGGCCGGACGGTACTTCGGGTACTGCTATTTTTTTTTTCTATATTGGTCATAAAATGCGGAATTTTGAAACAATATGTACGAAATTTGGAACAATTAATATTTAATGTATTTTATTGTAGCATTTTACCAATTCCGGTGCGGATCAATCGGACAGTACTTCCGGTAAAGCTTTTTTTCCGATTTTTTTTTTTCTAATTTACATGAACTTTTCTTTTCATAAAAATTATCCATATTTTCATTTTTTTTTTTTTTTTTTTTTTATAAATTTGTGGTATTTCTTTGATTTTATTTGAAATTATATGATTATTTACCATATTTTATCGTCTTAATCAATTTTTTATTTCAAAAAATAATGCTTTTAAATTTCACATTGTCCAGTAGTATTTTGTCACCAGCTAACAAATTTCATACAATCATAACATAACATTAACTCATATGAACTTATAGACAATTAATGTGACTATCAAAATTCGTAATGCTTTTTCTCGAAAACGCACTTTTTCTAGCGAGGCTTGCTGCGCAAGTTTTTTTCTTTTTTCAATTTGGAAATTTTGAAACCTGGTGGACTAAATTACAATATTTTTTTATTTTTTTATTTATGGTCGTTCAACAAAAGAACTTTTAAGCAGCAATTTGGCTGCTGGTTCTATAGTCGTACTTCAATTAATAAATAACCAGTTTTTTCCATAACGTAAATAATAAACCAAAACCAATACCACTAAAATTTTAGGAAAATATAAGAACCAAAAATTGAATACGATCATTAAGTCAAATGAAACTATGAAAGAAAATAATAAAGTTTTTCTTTCTATCTATCGAATTAATCCCTTGACCTTCATTGATTTTGCAATTAAAACATAAAAAGACGTCAGATTAACCAATACAAACAGATAATACATAATATTCAACACTAAGTACCTTTAGCAAAGCGTCCATCCTCAGTGAGAAAGTCGGGCTCATTCAAATGCTTCAATCATACTTTGTAACGCCGCTAGCAAACATTTATTGAAAACAAATGTCTCCTACGTTGAAAATTTGGGTCCACTATAAACGAATGAGAATAAGAATTAGATAAACTGGAGTGTATTCATAAAAGATTTAAAACAAAAAAAGAAACATGCAGTACCTCAGTGGTGCTATTTGTTCGATTTCAATCAAATTTTTCGATGCTGATAACGGAATACTTTGGCATGTTCCATTCCACCCAAGAGCTTCAGTTTACGTATCCAAACATTGTAACCAATCAGGATATCCACTCGTGTTAAAAATGCAGTATTGAAATCCTACCGTATCCAAAGAATGTACCTAACATAACAAAGTCGTAAAATCTGGAAATTTTTTGAACCTACCAACACAAATTCAACGTTAACCAAAATACAGACACACACATAATACTTAAGGGTTATTGAGTTTAAAAAAGTCTCACCTTAATTCACGTGAAAATCAACACATTTCATTCAAATGGATTAAAAATAAGTAGATATGTATCAGTACCCAGATGGATATGTGTATTTGTTTTTGGTTTGTTACTGCACGCCGGCCATTCATTGATTCATCGTATCCGTCATATCATAATTATTCACTATTTGCATATTTATTGTCCTCGTTTTCCCAGAATAATGACCTTTCAAATATTTTCAACTAATAGAGGGGCTGAGCCCTTAGTAGCAGTAGCTCATTTTCTCCCAGAAATTTTTCATAATAGCAGATTACAATAAGAAAATTTTTTATGACTTTTATGGGAGAAAATATTTCAGAAAACGCTCACAGAGAAAGAATTGTAGTCCTCGTCCGGTTATACGTCACCGTTACCAGACGGGATTTTTTCTAGAAGTAAACCAATAACTACGTTGTATTTGTATTTTAGAAGTTTCGCCGAAGTCTATCAACTTTATTTAGGTTCTTTTTCATGCAAAGTCATGTTGTATCTCACATGTCACCTCCAACAACTAATAACAGACTCAATAACCTTAATCAAATAATAATATTTCGCCACTAAAATTTACAGCCAGCTCGTAATTATGGATTTACTCAAATTTTTGCGAAACAAGAAATTTCTTTAGATAGGAACTAAAAGAAAAATTTGAATTTTTTTTCATTTACTTACATACAGCTTTAGTTTGTTTCGGTATCATTTACGTTACGCAATGAAAAATTAACACTGCAGCTAGATTGTATCTTTACGACAAAAACTTTAAGAGCACGCTTCTATAAATGATAATCGCTCAGACGCAGACGGACGCAGGAATGTTCGACACAAATAGAACGTAAATGTAATTTGCTAATAAACTCAAAGAATTATATAATAATTCAAATAGTTTCAACACCCTCTTTAATATCTAAGTATTAGTCTACACACCAGAAGCTAACGACGCGTGTATTAGGTACCTATAGGTATATATTTCAATACCATTTCATAATAATTATTTATCAAAGTTAAACGTTATTGTCTGTAGGCATCCCGGCCGTAACATCTGACTCGATTAAACATTCGTTTGAGCCACGTTTCACTCGGAAGAATCCGTTTTCTCCCCAGTCGTAATTAAAAGAGTTGGCAACGAGCCAATACGGAACTCCAGTTTCATTATCAATTCCCCAGCCGATAATCCTGATGGCGTGAATATCTATGAAACGACCTTTTACATGCTGATAAACACCTGTACACCAAAATATAGAGAAGAAAATTAGAACATAAAAATGTTATATAGGCTAGGCTTTAGCTTTGTGATGTGTCAGATTTGGAGAAAAAAGTGCAAAAATAATTCACTGAAGAGTCTGTTCGATTTTCCAAGGATGACGATGAACTCCGAAGAAAAAAAAAACACTGCAATTCTCGAGTCAACTTCATGAAAATATCTCTTCTGTATGTCACGCACCAATTTAAATCCAAAATTGTATCATCCCAAGATGGTACAGCGCATTTTTAAACAATCCTAAGATGGTACAAGGCATTTTATGCAAAGTCCGAAATTTCGGATGAATGAGATAATTTGATTTGTAATTAGATTAATAAAAAGTATTTTTTGGGGAAAATTATCATTATATATTAAATACATTTAATAATTTAAATACATTCAGCAATGATGACATTGATTTTATTTATGATTTAGATGGATTGAAAATATAATGATTTTCTCTGTGAGCTGTTTTACTGACTGAGGGCTAGGTCATAAGTAAAGTCTCTAATCAAATGGCATATCGTCTTGCTTAGTCACTTACGAGTCTTAACAGTTAAGACAATTAATTATTCAATAACAGCAGGCTTTGGTGATGGTATTGTGATGGAGTAGATCAAGAAAAAATATTCATTATTATATGCAGGGAGAAAGTTAAAAACATGCATCTCGTAAAGACAATTTCATCAGTAGTTCTAATTTACGATGAGGCTCTAATTTCTTAATGGTCCTCTATTTGAACACGATAGTCTAACTAACGATCATTTCGATATTTCCGAACGAAGAGATGCACCATCGAGCGAATTTGTCGAATTTTTGAAGAAGAAACTTTTTATTTATTAATTTTTTAATAAATTTCAACCACGCGGCCATTTTACTCAGTGACTAGAGGATACATTTTGAGGTCAAAATGGGGGAGGGGGATGGTCGAGATCCAGTGGCCAACAGTTTACCATGCATGAATTTCTCAGTCACATACTGAAGCACCAATAGAACCGAACCGAAAACAACGCTATTTTGGGTCAGGAATGTGACGGCGGCTGGTCTCGAACCCGCAACCTTTTGATTGTTGTGCCAGCAATGAGAGTACCTAAGTATTCTACGCCACACAGACCATAATTATATTTTGATCTTCGCCTTTGCCATACAGATCCTATTTTCGATAAATCTACTTTTCGGCCTAATAAAAATTCTCATTAAAAACCAGAAGTATAAATCCATGAAGGAAGGGTGAACGAATTCCCAATTTATTTTTTCCGGACACGTTTTCCCAAAAAATCACATTCCTAACCCAGTGGGTTTCGCGAAATTTTTTTCCCCCCAAAAGTAAGATTCCCAAAATGATATTAGTTTCCCAAATAGAGTTTTTAGCCTATAATCGACTAAATTTTCAACATAGGCTGGGTAAATGAGGTTTTGATTTTTTTTTTTTTTAAATTAATATGACTTGAAATATAGCATTTCTGTACGCCTTTAAGTAAACAATCGTAATGTACAATACTACAAGCACATGCCATTTTCAACTAGAAAATGGTCATCATACCTGATTATAGGTATTCGATTAATTTTTGGGAAAAGTTTCTATGGAAATGACTACGATTTTTGGAATTCAAAAGACAAAAGAGGTAGGAATAAAACTTTTTGGGAAAAATAGACTAGGAAAACGAGATACCAATCAACGAGTTACCTGATTTGTACGTGTAAAGATCCATGAACAATTCCATAGATGCTTGGACTGGTCCATTTCGATAAATTTCGGTTTTAATAGCTTCCTCATTATTCACGACAGAATATGCGGACTTTCCTTCAAGAATGTATTACAAAATTGCCAAAAATTTATTATCTTCTATACGCGGCAATAAACCCGTATAAATTGGATGTAATACCAAAATGCAGATCATCTTTGTAGGAAACATTGTATTTTGATTGGCACACAAGTCGGCAAGGTGGAGTGTAGCTGTATTTGGAGCAATTTGGTCGGGGTCCGGGTACATGGTGTTCACATGGAGGAAATTGATACGGCTGGCAAGACTACAAAAATAAATAAATTACCTATTAATACGAATATTGCTGTAGAAGAGATAATGGTGAGCTGAAATTATTGGGAACTTAATATTTCAGTCAAGAGCTCAATGAAAAATGTACACTAATATTCGAAAAGGAAGGAAGGGGTATTTACAAACCCTTCTTTTCAACTTCGTAAAATTTCGAGGGACATATTAAGTACATGACGGATAGATTCCGTGAAATTCCTACCAAAAATGTTCGCAACAAAAAAGAAGTTTCAACTGTATGCATTTTCAAGGAAGATGTCGTCAACTTTGCATTTAGATATTATTCCTTGAGTATATGTATAGTCAAAGCCTTATTCAATGAATCTTATACTGCATTAGCATACCCTGCATTGTGCCTATGGGGAGATTTACTTGCAAAAAATTAATAATTCAATATTTTATGTAACTTCTGACACCTCTTAATTACTTGATAAGAATAGAAAATTATGGTACCATCAGTTACCGTTTCTGATTCGAATGGACCTCCGCTAACGATTCCAACTTGGACCCAATATTTCCACGCTGATCTATGAATGCCTCCACGACATCCTTTACCGCACTTCTTACAACAATTTATAATATTCGCCGCCGAAAATCGGAAATTAAATTTCCCGTTCGAATGAATGCATACTCTGTCTGTCATTGAATCAACGGCACTAACTGCCTATAAATTTTAACAGAGAAACAAAAATGTTACATTCAACACTTCGTCTTTCTTTTTGAAAATATTGAACGACGTCCGCGATATTCATATGGTGTAAATTATACCTACTGAATACCGAGTGTCCGAAAATTTAATGGCATAACTTCCACGATCGGATTTTAGAATCGAAAAAACAAAAAAGTTCCTCTTGCAAACATTGAAGGAACTATTTTCGGACTTATTGCACTTCAGATTGGGGTAAAACTAGAAATCTGATGTAACGTGCCCATATATTGACAAAAATTAACGAAGTTCGGTTAAGAGGAATAAATAATTGTGTTATTCATCTTCAACCAGCTTTTAAAGTTTTTCCCACTCAAAGAACGAGGAGAGAAGGTTGCTACTATCTAAGTAGCAATATCTTCCTAACATTTCGTTGTTTCGAAAAATGAGTACCAGGAGAAAAAAATTAACAAAAAGGTATAGGTACCATAACTTCTGTGAAGCCCCAATAGTTTTTGGGAAAAAAACGTAGTTGAAAATAAAAAATTTGGTTAATAAGCGAGACATTTCATATTTTCGTGCATTCATCAAGAGCCGTATCGAAGGCGGAAGATTTGGGTCTTAAACATCATCAAACTCTCTAAAACAACCCACCTTAATACATATTTTAGAACACACAAAACACCTAAAGAATTTTTGCGCTTTGCTCCCGAAATTGTTTTCTGCATTTGCAAAACATCCCTCAGAAGCAAATTTTGGATACAGCACTGCATTCCATCTTGCACCTACCTATTATCCCTAACCAGACATAACCAAAGAGAACAATTTTAATTTAAGTGAATTTTAATTATTAATCCTGTTTTTCTCAAAAACTATTAAGTAAGTATTCACACGAGGGTACTTAAATAAGATTTGCGTGAATAAAATGGAAGGATTCGAGTTTAAACAGAAATTATTATTTAAAAATTAGTAACCTCCTTTCCCTTACCCCCAATGAAGATAAAATTTTAAAAGCTGGGTGAAAATGAGTAACATAAATAATTAAAACTCTATATAATTATGCCAAATTTGGTTCATTTTTGTCAATTTTTGGCGAAGTTAAGTACATCATATTTTTGATTCCCACTTCATTTTGAGAGAGCTATAACGTAGAAATTAATCATTTCATAGCATTTTGGAAGAGTATCGAACTTTTTCGTTTTTTCAAACCTAAAAATTGATCGTAGAAGTCATATCTACCCTTAACTTCCGGACACCCCGAACAAACGTATAAGTAAAAACGAATAGAATGAAGAGTAATTTTATAATTATACCCAGCAAGATCCACATGAGGCTTGGTCACTTATCTCTCTTACTGAGCTACAAAATGGCCATCGATTACGCGAGTCAAATTCTTGAGGTAAATTCGAATCCGTAGCGTTCACGACAGGAAGTCTGGAGTACTCGTCTTCGTTATAATATGCGCTTAGCTTACTACTCGATGCGAGTACATTGAGCGATTTTTTTGAACGAATCACGGAATCGAAGTACGTGTTTCGTTCGGCCTGAAAGAAAGTCATTAATTTACTCGATTACTAAAAACTAATTCAACGATCAGAGGGGGATCAGCGATCCCTTGAATATGAAAATAAGTTCACATAAAAATAATTTTTTTATTTTAATACAAATTATTAAGAGAACGAAACTGTTAGTACCATCTACGGAGGAGTGCTTCAAAGTTCAAATTATTCGGAAATACAATAATAAATGGAAAAATCGTGTTTTTTAACATTACTGTTAATTGATCCTTTGCAAGCAAGAATTCATACATTCAGAAGAGGTAAGCGAAAATATTGACCAATATACAATTATTATTTTTGGAATTATTATTACTAAATGCCACGCATAATAGTATAGGTACTCGGGAAATTTGTTTCGTGTTTTATTTTATTTTTTTCATGCTTGGTAAGAAAATCGAGTGCAGGAGCTGATTTAGAGGAAATTTCGGCATTAAATAATTATGCGTTTACTTACTCGCCATGAGTTCTGTTTTGAATTGATCGAGTCAATAAAAGCGTCTTCACTCGAGGATGTTGGAATAAGAACAATAAAAACTAATAGCAGCATAACTTGATTGAAAACAAAAAAAAAACTATAATTATACAAGGGAAAAAACTAACCACGATAAATAATTAAGAGACCCAGAAGATAAAATTTATAAAACAATGGACAAACAGCATCAGATTTAGTTTATTTGTGAAGAAACCATTCTACGTAGTTTTAAAAAATAACTGCAATTAATTTTTAAGATAATTGATACATAATACTGAAAATAAAATGTTTCGATGATAGGTAGATATAACGATTTTGAATTGTGTTTAAGCTAACTCAGAACATTGGAAAATCCTAACTGGCTCAGGTCAGTATAAACTGGTTATGCAGTTTTGATGATTTAAAATTTCAATTGAAAAGAAACATGGGAGCAAAAATTAGCAAAAATCAAACATTTATGAATGAAGTAACTTCGATACTAAATTTGGTTACCGTATATTTAAGATCAAAAAATATGCTCAAAAAAATAAAAATAAATAATAAAGTAGGTATACTTCACGGCTACACCAAAAAAGAACAAAAACGTACAAATTTCATTTTTTTTATCCTTTTTTAAATTACAATATACACTTAATCATCATTAATAATGTAACATTATCGTAGGTACTTTATTAGCTAATTTAGCAGTAAAATGATGAAAAAGTTCAAATATATTTGCACTATAGACAGTAATTATTGATCATTACTAAATGAGATCGTGATGATTATCAGAAAAACGTCAAAAATTATAGAGATGAAACGAACAATGTGCTACATAATGATTGAAAATTTTTTCTTCATTTTTAACAGAGAAACAATTTTTTTTCTCGTACCGCCCACATCACATTGTTCATGCTTCAGACGCAATAATTAATTTCGAAGAACTAATTAAACAAAGTTTCCTTTTCGACCGAAATGTTTCCTCATTGACGAAAATTCAAAATTCACGAGGTCTTGAAAAACGTAAGCATTTCAAGTACCTACCAACCGTATCTGAATGGTAATTGTTATTACATAAATAAGGTTCATTTTTTCACATCTGCGTATTTTGAACTTCTATAACGAACAAGTTTTTATAATATTGAATAGCATAATTATAATTATTTAATATTAAATTAATGTAAGTTTTATTTTTTTTTTAACATAAAAAATATACTAGAATAGTTACCTAGATTATTTAACCCCTTTTGAAGTAATAACCGATTGAATCTCATCTTCGCTACAAGTGTAAATGCATCAAACGAAGATTACCATTCATTTTCGTAAGTGGTTTGTGAAACAATATAACATTTGCGGGCAAAAAATCAATTAATTTTCGGACAAAAAATGTTTTCTTTTGTGACTAAAACAAAGAGGTACGTTACTTATAAGTTGAATCCAAAAATTATACAACCAATATAATAAGATTTCTCCGAGTTCAATATAGATCTAGTGGTGATCTCAAAAGTGAGTAGGCCAATATAAAAAAGAGTTTATATTAATTTAAATGTGTGATTTGTTTTTAATAGGGATGTTTCATAAAACTGTTTTTTGGCCGACTGGCCATTGGCAACTACCTCACAGTGCGTTGTAAGAAAAAGCATTGTTAACAGTAAATTAAGTATCTTTTTAAAATCCCTAAAAAAATTTACTGACGTATTCACAATGTCTTATTGAGTATTAATTACGGAAAATAGCTACATTTGTTAAATTCATGTTTCAAAAATATTCAACTTTTTATACTGTGTTTTCAGTTAATACATTTTCCATTGAAACGAGGATTATTCATTCTATAATTACTTTTTGAAAGGGTTGGTTATTATTATCGACATGAACATATTATGAATCTACTCTACTTTAGGAAATTCTTCCCGTTTTATATCATTTACGTAGGTTTTATTACTAAATTTTACGTTCATTGATTCGTAAACCGGGGAAGTAAGATGGTAACTGAAAAAAAAAATCGATCATTTCTATTTCGCTTTTCTACCTATATCAGGTGCCGTACCCATTAAAGTATAGGCACTTACTGATAAATAATTAAATTAAAAAATAAGCCCGAATTTAGATCTCTGGTACTCGAGGCATTCCAGCAACTACAGCATCTTCAATTCCGCATTCGTTGTTACCACGTTCGATGCGGAAAAAACCATTTTCTCCCCAGCCACGATTAAATGAATTCGCCACCAACCAATAAGGAACCTTCGTTGCATTATCAATTCCCCAACCAATAATTCTTACAGCATGATGGAAAATAAAACGTCCTTTAACGTGTTTGTAAACGCCTGTGTATAGATACAAAAATTTATTTATTTTTTTTTTTTTCTTTGCAGAAAATTTTCGTGCACCGAGTAGAGGTTAATTTACCAGATTTATAAAGGTATAAATCAGAGAATAATTTGACAGAACCTTGAATGGGACCATTCCTGTATATTTCAGTTTTAATGGCTTCTTCATCGGCCGCGACAGTATACGCAGTTTTTCCTGTACGTAAATAATAAAAATATACAATTTATTTATCGCAAATTACAAATTAAAAATAATTATACCACATATACAGTAATGCACGATTTGGCTCAAGTTTTTCAGAATGAAATTAATTAATTTTTATGCTGCAGTTTGGGTAAAAAAACCAGTTCGCATTTTCGCAGTGTCAGTTTGAAAATTATACTCGGCGCCAAATATATTGAGCTCTGATGATTAAGACGCACTAGTGCAACGTTGTTTCTTATTGGCCAATCGACATTTATACGTCATTTTCATTGACCATTAAACGTTTGTATGTCATAGGTATTGCCTCTCTTGTTCAAAGCTTAAGTTATTTGCTGCCGCGTATAGAATGATCATTTATTTGCGTAGGGACCTCCCTTTTTTTTCACCATTACTGCTGAAAATAATTGTCTAGAAAAAATTAAGCTTTATATTGAAAAGACAGATACTTTAGAAATCAGACGGTATATAATAACTTCAATATGCATACAGAAATTATTAGGTACTTAAATTTATTTTAATGGACTATTTTTACTGGGTTTGTATCTATAAGTATGTTTTGATGCTCTAAAAAATAAAATATAGAAAGAGGAAAAAAGACAACAAAAATTATTCGGGAAACTAGATATACGGCCTCTCAATCGATCTTACGCCTGTAATAAACGGTGCTAGATTAGTGTCTGCTGCCGCTCTGTTCGAATTTTTTAATGTCGCCCATAGCCATGGGCCCGTACAATATTATGAGTGATAGAATTATTTTTTTTCGAAGTTTTTGAAAAGAATCAAGCAAATAGATTTCAAAGCTAGAAAGTTTGTCGACTCAAAAATATGCCGCTTTATTCGACAACACAATCTACACACAGGCTAGATCTGGCACTGGTAATAAACGATGGATAAAATGCTTTGGATTGGCGGTACGGTATCAAATAGAATCAATACTCAGAATTCGCTTTCCGTAATAATGAAAATCATCGTGCATCACTATAATTTCGTACTTCAAGATGGAATAAAATTTTACCAAAATATAAATCATCATTGTAAGACACACTATAATTTGACTGGCATTCTCGTTTACAAGGTGGTGTCGGTCTATCCTTTATACAACTCGGTGTTATATCATTGATGAGCAGATGTTCGCAAGGTTTGAATTCATACGGTAAACAACCCTGGATAGTTTGAAATCATTACTGCAATGGATCGGTCATAAAATTCTTGTATCAACAAATGACCTAAAAAATCTTAAATAAAATTATAGATTTTATCGTGTATACAAACGTTCATTTACCTCGCCTTGGTAGGCTCCACCACTGACAAGACCGTGTTTGGTCCAGTACTCCCATGCTGGTTTGTAAAAACCACCACTACAACCGTTGCCACATTGGGTACAGCAGTTTATTAAGTTCGCTGCCGAGAGTCGAAATTTGTATTTCCCTTTAGAGTGAATACATAATCTATCAGACATGGCATCAACTGCGCTCACAGCCTACAATAAACGGAAAATAACAGGTAATATCACTGATAGATTTCTGGGTTAGATTTTTTGAAACAACATTTCCACCTTATATTGAAGAATGAAAGTAAAATATGGATGATAAGAAGTATGTCTTATAAATCAATATTTTATGTTTCTCTTCTCATTTCACTGATACCAACGAGTAAAGAGGAAAAACAGATTGAAAAAACTCTTAAAGTAGGTACTTTCATTGTACAATCACTACCCGAAAAAAATTTGAGAACACGCGTATATCTCCTCATTATACGGTCTAAAACAGTATGGATGATACGGTTATAATATTATTTCAGATTATATCTTCTCACACATGTTAGGTATAAGATAAGAAATTTATCGAAGATTTTTCGTATATAGTTTACCATAAGTATTTAAAAAATTTTGTTCTAGTTTAATATTTCTTCACATTGGTCGGCTTTTTTAATAAGCAATCTCTTCGATCTATATGTATACCTTGCCTCCGACTTCTCATTGAACTCATAAATTAAAATTAAACTTTCCAGGATTACAAGTATCTACATAATGTAAGCGTATATATTTATATAATTTATGATTTTACATCAGAAATTGAAAATATCGACTGGACGAATGAATAAACGACCAGGCTCGCAAGACAACTAAAATATATGTGAGTTATGTATGCCTAATACGAGCATATAAGAATATTAAAATTATTTACTTCCTCGTCTGACCACATAACATCAGTTCAGTTCACTTTGGCACAAATTTCCTCAAGAGATCGACGAATTCCTTCCTGCAATAGAAATTCATACGAACAGGCCAATGGTACAAACGAACTACGATGTATATGTTATTCAAATTTTCATTCATCATTTTCTGAACGCTCTTAAAAAACGGAATGCTAACTGTATTGAGTAATGAGTGCTGCCCATATTATCATGATTTTTTCAGTTTTCACTTAGCTTCGGCGTTTGCCATAAATTGAGGGAAATTTGCCTATTTGAGCTGCCTCTGTCTTGGAATTTAAAATAATTGAGTACAATTTGTCATATATTCTGGCAAAGATTCTTAATTTCTGACAAAAAATTATAGCTACGCGGCTGATTAACGTACCCAACATGAAGCGCATGATGCTTGATCGGAGATTTCGCCAATACTGGGGCAAAATGGCCAGTTCGAACGCGAATCAAATTCTTCTGGTAGGTTCTCCATTGTATCGTTGACAATCGGTAGTTCACCAGATTCGCTAATGATTGAATCGTCCATCTCCTTGCGCTTAATTCGTTTTAAACGAAATTCATCTGTTGTCTACAACGAAAAAATTGAATACCGTGAAATTCAAGTAAGGAATAACTATGACATAAACATAGGTTAAGTACTCAAATACCGACACCATTAATAATTTGTAATTACATAACCAAGCAGAGGGAAGGAAATTTATTTATTTTTTAAAGAATCATACGCTACTAAATTCTGGTGATTGAAAATTTCTGAGGGGTGATCACGTTGTTTCATTCTTACCAATACAACAGAGGAATAGAAATTTTTGGTTTTAATATATTCTATCTATGATTAGTTATCACAAAGACCATATGGTAGGTATATTTTTGAAACTTGCGCCATCAACTGGATGATAATGCTTTGATTATGTCGCCTCACCTATGTATAATTTATAATATATCAAGGTTTAGAGATGATAAAGTTCTTCATATATTATTGTACTAATATTAATTGTAACAATCAGCAGAGAGGCTGTTCCAAAAAAAGTAATAAATGGTTGATTATTTAACGAACAGAACCTGGGCAGCAACTTCTGCATTTCCGTTCCACAGGTTATCTGAGATCTTTATGAAAAGGAAAAAACATGTATTGAGAAATCGACGTAGAAGGGCGTAGATACAATAAGTTAAATACATAGTTACATATTCTTGCAGTCGCTTCGAATCAGTTCATATCAATTCTTGGAATGTATTTTCAATGCCAGCACAAATTCATCCACATATCTCTTCAAATTACTTCAGGACTGAAAATTATTCAGAACTACACAAGTTTTTACAATGAATAAATTTTCATCAACATTGTAACATTTTTCTTCTTTAAATGAGAATAGAAAACTTTCAAGTTTTAACTGAACGTCCACAAAATAGAGCCGAGCACGTACCTACGATTTCTTCATTTCCGAAAAATAAACAAAAATGGAAGAATATTGATGTATTTTGACGTCTGAAATGTAAATTGATAATACAGCCCCTATCTCTTCAACTAGTATTAAATATAATAGAGAACGCATGCCCATTTAAACGCTGATACGAAAAATGACTCAGCTTTTGAAATGGAGTCCCATCCATTCGGTAATGAGTTCAAATTTGTTAGCTCGTATCAGACCTATTAATAATGATGAGAATTTTTTTTTTTTTTTTCAAATAATTGAATTAAATGAACGAATAAAATAACAGCGACAATTCAGAAACCACATCAAACCGAATTTCATATATTAAAATGAGACGAAAATTGTACCGAATACCGATCCTTAGGAGTGGAGATACTCCGTTTCAACAGCAATGCCGTTTTTCGTCTCGCATGCGTCCTCTATGATATTTAATACTCTTTGATCACTTCCCCCTATCGCCATTATTTGTAAGGTAACTATAGTCTGTTCGAAATAATTTACAAAAAAAAAAATTATCTGAACATATCGAGTATAAATTTAAAGTATTGAAACAGTTAACACCCGGTGAAGTTAAATATCTAATACATTTCAGGCAGGCTTAAAATGTTGAATATTTTCATATTTTGCCCTTTTGGTCGCTTGCATTCGTTCGATCATATTGAGACTTGAAGCGAAAAACAAAAATGGAAAAACCTCAGAAAATCATAACCAAGCTACTTCCTAAACACTGGTGACGTACAAGTTGCATAATTTCACTTCTGTAGGAATAATTATCCACTTTAACCACCACGAACCACCAATCAAAAATTTACTATTACACTTTTAATTACCCATTTTGGGGACCCCTGTTCATATGACATTTTTATGCACTTCCGGTCCATTATAGCACGTTTTCTGCTCTAATTTGAGGACTGAAAGTTTATCTTTTTAGATCAGAGGACTATATTGCAAAGTCAATATTAAGGTACGTATCATAATTAGATACAAGCAAAAATTTGTTCATATGTATGTGTCTTCAAGGAATTTTAAATCGCTGCTACTTTTGAGCCAATCCTAAGACGTACCATTTTTTAATTTCTCTCACTTCTTGAGTAATTAATTCCTATCTGTTTGCGAACCAAAAATAATTTTGATTATTTTTCAGTAGAGTATATAATTGAGCGTTTCCGTTAAACAACGCGTATTGCCGCCATACAGTGGGGGACAATTAATCCAATTTCGAAATTTTTAACAAATAGGTACTTAGTAAAATCAGCCTATCTCTTCAGCACATCACATTGCTAAATTATATACATGGTGTTTACCAGTTTACATCAACAATATTAGAATAATACTCACAATTGTTACGATTATTCCAACTTTTTTGTAGAATACTAGCCTCCTAAAAATATCTTTGCAGGAATATTAGTTCTATGGATGAAATGAGAAATCCCCGAAGCCCTTGAAATAATTAAAGGGGTAATAAAATGAATAATTTTTTACAATTATTGTTTTTTGCAGGATGGGTTTGAACAAGTTGACATCAAAAATGCCTTAGCCTACCAAAAAACTGCTTATTTCCTCCCAAGAGCTGGTTTTTCATTCCCCAGTAAAGAAATTTAACTGCCGAATAGCGCTAAAATCCTATTCAACTCTTAACGCTATTTGCCAGTTAAACTATCTTAGATCGTAATTGAGAATTGAAAAACTAGCCGTAAGAGAATTAAAGAATATCTCCACTTGAAAAGTTATTCTTTCTTAAAATTAACGTAGAATAGGGTGCTTCAAGATAACCAGATAGTAATTACTCTTCAAAAAGGCCAATTACTCTGTCATATCGTCTCGTATAAGTATATACTGTACATACTTACAGTAATTTCTCTCAACAAATAAACATCACTCACCTTCCACGAGGTGTCCAGAAAATTAAAGTAATTAATTAACTCATCGTTCGTCGATACCACACTGTTTGATTCCAGGCTCCAGAGCACACAAAAAGCCATAAATATAAAACTGAAGATCATTTTATAGGCACAAAAATTAATGTAACAAAAAAAAAAAAAAAACTTTCTAATGAACGTAATATCAACTAATTTATTTTAACAGCGCGATAGCTAGGAAACTTAAAGAAAAAAAAGGAAAAGAAAAAAGAAACAAACAATATTCAGTCGTTAAAATCGAAAACTAAACGCACTGGCGAATGTTCTTTTCTCGCACGCATCTATGCTTCTTCGAATCAGACTGACCTTATAAAATAATTGATACAATAAAACAACTTAGAGAAAATAATATTTCCAACATCCTGTCGGTCGGCGAAAAGAAAGACGAATATTATTACTAGTAAAAGGATTTTCGACAGAAAAAACGAGTATTTGAAATTTCTTCTCATTCATGAAAATTAAATTAATATTACACGTACACACATATACATAAAGGTTCACAAAAATGAAAACATAGAATATCCAACGTTTTTCGTTTAAAAAATCCGATAATAATGGAACGTAAATGGTTCGATATCGAGTAATTATCAAATGTTACAGCATTTCTTCAGGCATGGAGCGAAAAAAAAAAAATGAACTTTGATACCAAATTAATACCTTCTTTTAGCATACAAAAACACCTATAACCAACGCTATTTTTGACTGCTGTCGACAACGTATTGAGAAATAATTTCAGACGCATAAAATCCTAAAATAGTTCAGATCGTACGCTTATAGCAGCGTATTTATTCTGTGCACGCAGACACCTTACTTTTTTCACTCAATCGGCGAATGGTCAAATTTAAAATTTTTCAAATCCACGACATTCCCAAGGACGGTCTTGGCGCGAATCATTTTTGGAATCGTTAATTTGTTACTTTGTTTAAAATTTCACAAAAGCAAACGGTTCGCAAAATTCATTTTCCTAAAAAAGGGTAGGGATTTGGAAGATTTTCAAAACATACTACAAGCATCATCACTTCCACACACTCTGACTAGATATTTAATTCATGTAGGTACACACTGATCCGTTGTTTTGGTCGCGTAACAGAGACTGGCGAAATTTAGCCCCACAAGAAAATAGCCAAAATGGTAAACTACCACGTCGGATGTGGGATGCCGCCAGAATAATACGAGCTACCCACGTTACGAATTAAAAAATAAATAAAAAAATTATATCTTCTAGTGGCGCACTTGCTGAAACACGATTTCCTTTTATGAGATACGAAATTCGGTACACGCTTGAACAATAGTAACAAGAATTTTAAAATTACACCGAAATTTAAATACACGTCTTAAAAGAGTACCCATTAATTTTAAATTTTTAACTCTTGTATTCCAGTTTAAGAAAAAAAAAAAAAAATTCCTTACAGACCAAACCAACATAGCAAATAAAATCGGTAAAAATTCAAAGAAATTACAAATTTGTTGGATTTACAAACAAACAAGCCTCAAAAAGATTCGAAAAAACAAAAACTGAGGACAGAATCATCATGCCAATTGTTGCATAAATTTACACCTTACACAACCGGTAGATAAAAAATAAAAAATAAAATACAAACCACACTGTAACTCGAAGCAAGGATTGGTAAAAATTTGCAAAAATATAAAACAACTTTTCATTTTTTTCGAAAACAAAGCAATGATGAGAACTTAAAATTACGAGAGAAAAACGAGGACCCTAAAAATATAATACGGCAGATGACAAAGAATTTTCTTTCGATTCGTTTTCACCTACATGTACGTATGGCTTTTGAGGGAGAAAAAAACAGTACGCAACGAACAACGATACGTGGGCGGTTTTATCCAGTCGAAAATTAAGTCTGGATTAACGTACGACTGATACCGGGGTTGATCTGAAACAGAGAGGTAAAAATAGTTTGAAGGTCATTTTGGAAATTTTTCAGTTTTCAAGCCGAGGATATAAGTTTTATTCCTCTAGGTTACAGCAACTCAAAACTAGATAAGTGGGTCATTCCATGAAAATGACGAAAATTAACAATTTTTATTTACGAAATTTCAAATATTATTTTTCAAAACTTTTTTTCGAGGAATTGTTTGTAGTCATTGAATAAAATTCAAATAAAATATTAGGTGCGCGTCAAACATCCCCGAGGAGGGGGATAAAAATTAAATTTGTTCTTAATTGCAAAAGTAATAATTATAGTTGGTTGTATAGTAATGAAATTATTGTAATCAAGGATTGAGAAACGCTACATTTTTTCATTTCATTTCCATTGGTTGAGTTTCTGAAATTTACTATAATGTTAGTTATTTTTTGTTTCCATTTCCATAATTTTGATTTCTGTTTCCATTACATTTTCTGGTTTTCCCAAAAATTTTTATTTAGTTTCTGTTTATGATTCCATTTCCATTAAAAACTTTTATTCCTGTATTTAAAAGTTTCTAAATGCTTTTCAAGTATCAATATATCCATTGTTGTGTTTGTTATCCCGGATAGTTGTGAACAAACACACAAAATAAATACGTGTTTTTATTAAACAATATTTAATACGGAATTATATTCACAATAAATTACGGTTCACACCTTGTCACAATAAATTCTTATACTTAAATAACTTCGCTCTCTTCGCGGATAATCGTACGTAAAACACATATATATAATAGTATTCTATCTATCGTCGTCTCACCTCTACATAGGGTGGACTACTAACTTGGCGGTGTCTAGGAACACCTACAGACTTTTGAGTTCAATGTAGCAGAACTACCTTGAAGCTCTTCAGAAAGGCAAGTGAAGTTTTGGTGTAAATTGATTTACCAAGTTACTTCCTTTTGTGCCTAATATTGTTTACTTTCGCAAAAGGGTACCTCATGTACATGCCAAAATAGTGCTGACAGTTATGCTGATTAGTTGTACATCTGCATAATTGTTAGCTCTATTAATTGGGTTACTAACGGAGGTAACGGTGAATATTTAGAAGAAATGTTCGCCATTAGTTGTTGCGGAGTATTTAGGTCAGCGAATATGTTCGTCTGTCTAAATACGACGGAACATCCATATTTTTTCGATATTTATTCCAAAAAATATTAATATTTTTTTTGAATTTTTTCTCAAAGATCAAAAATTATTCAAATGAGAAATGGAAATGGAAACATCATTTGGTTTCCATTCTATTTTCATTATTGGTCTTAAAACTAATTGGTTAATTGTTTCCAATTTGGTTTTCATTTCAGAATTTTAGTATTTCTGTTTTATTTTGGTTTCCAACCTAAAAAAACATAGTTTCCATTTTCAAAAAATTTGGTTTCCATTTCCATTTCTTAATCCCTGAATGTAATGTAAATTGGTGCTGTTAATATATCACTTACTTAAATGTAATAAATCACACCATATATTATTTTGTCATACGTAAGTCCCTTCATCATATCTCTAAGAATTACCTTTGAAATAACAATGAAAAAGAAATAGTCTATGACAAAGAAAAATTTATATACAACTGAACCTGCTAAACGATAAACAGGCATCAAACAGAAACTCAAGAGTGGCAATGTCAATAGCAGTACTTACTGGTACATATTGCATTGTCCTTGAAATTTTTTGACTAATATATGCCCTCCTATGGCTATCCATTACAAAGGAGAAAAAACAAAAAAAATAAAAACCATTATTTTTCATGAAATTTGTTAAAAATGCAGGAAAGGACTCGAAATAAAGGCATTTTTCAAATTGGATGGTGTTGCTAACATAAAAATAAATCAGTTTGACAATTTGAACCATTAAAATATATGAAGAAAATAAGAAAATTTCTAATTGATTGAAAAATGGTTATATTTAAAGAATAAAAACCGGTGTTACAACTTATGAGAAGCCTAAAATCTGTTATTGGTCATATAACATTTTTTTATTATTACCAACCTATTCTTCCATCTACCCTTTTTACATTCTTTGAAAGATGTTATTCAGCAGTGAAACAGTTTTTATGAAATCAAAAATAACATGAAAAACACAAGTGATTACATCCAGACAATGGAATATTTCATATAATTTATCAACTTATTCATTTTGGAGATATTTGTTGAAAAGAGCTTGTTAATGGCTATGATAGGGGAGATTATTTTCTATGAAATAAATAAACATCCAGTTCCTAACTATCCTAGTTATGGAGATATTTGCTGGTTTGGTAATTTTTGTCATTTTCATAGAATGATCCATGTTTGCTTATTGATTCAGTAGTTTCCAGGAAAACTAGAAAATAAAAGTCTTAGAAAAATAGTTGTCATCAATAAAATATTGATAAATCAATATTTTTGTTAAAGATACTGACAAGTATGAATAGTTTTTCCAGATTTTTTTTACTTTAAAATAGAAACAAAGTATCGATATAATAATGTTTGTCAAATATTGATAATAATTATAGAGGTTGTGGACAGGGCCGTAACTAGGTACGTGCGATCTGTGCATTTGCACATGGCGGCAGAGTGCAAGGGCGCAATACCAACCAAAAAAAAAAAATATATATCTATGCTGCGCATCAACCACAGTTTGTATCTTCCAAAAGGGTCAAATTTTGTAATGGCTGCCATTCAAAAACAAGCTGACCAATTTTTCTCAAATTCAAAACCAAACCAGTCCCTAATAGTCTCCAACTCCATAAAAATTTCAAGCTAAAATCTTTTAATTTACGGCAATTATTGTGAAGACAACGTGGTGGATTTGCAAAACTTTGAGCACCCCTTCCTCCGAAACTACTGAATGAATTTCAACAATTTTAACATGAATGTGTTGCCCACGAAAGCATCTAACACTATCTTAAGTTTAATTGCCATAAGTCAAAAAGCGGAGGCTCCACAGGCTTCCAAAAAATGCCAAAATCTGTAAAAAAGTGTTAAATTTGTAAAGGCTGCCATTTGAAAACCAGTTGACCAATTTTGCTCAAATTCAATACCAAACCAGTAGCAAATAGTTTGAAACTACCATAACAATTTCAAGCCAAAATATACAAATTTATGGGAATTATTGTGATGACAACATGCTGGGTTTGCAACACTTTGAGAACCCCTTCCTCAAAAACTAACAAATTAATTTCAAAAATTTTAACACAAATGTGTAGCCCAGGAATGCTTCTAACACTACCCCAAGTTTCATTGTCATAGGTCAAATAGCCGAGGGTTCACAGACTTCCAAAAAGTTCTAAAATGAGCAAAAAATGGAAATTGTAACGAATATAGACGAACATTTTCTAAATGTCCACCTATATTTTTACACAAACGAAATTATTCGTTTTATTTTCTTATTTCTCACACTTCTATTACTTTTCTTCTTCTTAATATAAACCTAACAGGAAATGGTATCGTCTGAATTCGATGAAAATTCTCTTCCATACAAAAAAAAACTATTGAGGTTGACCTCAGTTAATGTCACACACGTGTACCTTAATTGAAATATCTGCCTAATACTGGAAAACGTCAATTCTCCTTCTTTTTGGTAACAACCAATCGTAATAAACTAATCCCACTATTTCTTACCATTTCTTCTTTTTACTATGTAAATATTAAATTATAAAAACTCTAACTCTGAAGAACAAAATGTTCAATTCTATTTTTTGTTTTCAATTCATTATTTTAATTTGTTCAATTCTATTATTTTCGTTCAGTTCTTTTCATTATTTTAACTTGTTCATTTTAACTATTACTGTGTTGTAAATGAAAAATATTATATTTTATAAAAAGATTTATGTTGAAAATTAATTGAAGTCTAAATCTCTCAACAAAGTTAAGGTCCACCATAGTGTATGGATACCTAGGACATTCAAGTTTAAATTATAAAGTCTATTTTATTTAATTATAAATATTTATTTGTGGTCTTCCTCAAATAAATATTTCGTAAAGTGTCAACGTCAAAAATAGGAAACAAATTCGAAGCAACACCTATTTTTTGACGTTACAAAAATATATATATATATATATATATTGTGTACAAAAAAATTTGAGTGACCTATATATTTGTGATCTACGACTCAGGATTGGCGCTTTTCTACAGGTCCACCCCCAGGTCCCACCACTGCACTGAATGCAATAGTGGTATTTTCCTTTGCAAAATATACTTAAAAAAACTTAATATAATACATAATACATTGTCGTTGTCCGATACATTGTCTGGACAATGACAAAGAATATCATTCTGATTTAGGTAATGGGAGGGCGTCAAAAAGTTTGTTTGCACAGGAGGGGCAAAAAAGCTAGGTATGGCCCTGGTTGTGGATCGGTGTAGCAGAGTAACTGTGTAATTGAAATAAAGATGTACATGAAGTAATGTCTCAGAAGTGTGTATAACTGCAGAAAAAATGTAAATCATGTACATAGTATGTAGAGTACAAGATAAACGAGAATAAATGGAGATGAAAGCGTAAGTGGCAGAACAAGGTAAGTATAGTTGTGAATAAAAGTATAAAAGTATTCAGATAAATACAGTCGAGTGTTCACAGAAGTGTGAGGGGAGGAGGATTGGTTGTCCCAACAATCCCTACAATCCTCTGAACCAAGCATGATTGTGAGAGATTTAAAGGTTGTTCACATTTACATTTTGAGGTTTCAAAAAAAAGGTGATAACATTGCTGCAAAATAAATCTCTAGGGAGAGGTTATTGTTAAGTCACCAGTATGCTTGTTAATAATGTCAGTGTGATCTGCATCAGTAATGATCTTGAAAATGCCTGACTCCATGATTTCCTTGACCAACTGTCAATGCTTAAATCAGGATTGTAGTAAACTTCCTTAAGGAGGATTATAGAAAACTCTGTCTTGGAATTGCAGACATTTATGTACACAGATCCAACATGAGTGGGATTGACAAAGACTCCTTTTTCAGCCCATAAAGCTTTACAAGAACTGTCAATTTTTTGGATGTTGCTTAATTTTGAAAGATCATTGACCATGGTCATCAGCTCCATTATCAAGTAACATAGTGTGGGGTTGGCTCTTTAGTTGTTCAATTTTTGATACAGCTGGGGGCTTGGGCCACTAAAATTCTTCCTCTAATTCATCAAAGCTCAAGTGATTTGGGTTGGAGTGAAGCATCATGGCGTATCAGACAAGAAAATTTAATTTGTCATTGGGCTTATTCTGTGTGTTTGTGTTAGTAGAGCTTTGGTTTTTGGAACTGCTACTGGTATTAATTGATGGTGATTATGGAGTATTAGCTTGATTAGACTTTTCATTAGGGCACGTACGAGACATGTGGACTTTTTTATTACATCTATAGCAAGTAATATCTATAGATTCAACTTTATCCTTTGGAGGATAATCATTTGAGGATTTGGACTTGTTTTTGTGATTGTTAAGATAGCTGGTTGTCTAATAATTAGAATTTAAGTTGGAATTGGAAATTAGAATTTGAATTATAGTTTCAAGAGTTTCAAAAATTCCTATTATTTTGCATGGGTTAGTAAGAAGACTTGGGCTGATCAAACCGTGAGAAAATTTTATTCAAATATTCAATACAATCACATTTTTTAAGGATCATTTTAGTTAATCGAAGTATAGTTATTATTTCATATTCAATTTGGCAAAATTCATAGAAAACTGTATCAAATTTTTCTGGGAGGGACATCCTTAATTGATTTATCTTGTCAGCTTCAGAAAGGGGGTAGTTTGCATTAAGCAATTCTTTAAACAAATTATAAAAATATTCTAAAAATTGGCAAATATTACCTCTGGTAGGATCGAAGCTGAGGGACTGAAATTTAGATTTTAAAACCATTATGTTAGTGGGGGTCTGATCACAATATCAGGGATATAAAAGTTTGAAAATTTCCGAGACATCACAATTTTTGACATGATGGAGAATACGCCTATCTAAGTCTTTCAAAAATGTGGGCTTTGGCCTTTTCCTGAGTTTGAAAAAATTTAATCCATTTAGAGCTTAATCTTGAAAATATCACTTGCCTCTTTAGGACCCAAAAAAATGGAAGTCTGACATCCCTTACCTAATAGTGTACTAATTACTGTTTCTTGCCATCCTTCATGACCATTACCACAAAAGATATTTGATACATGGTCACTGGATTCAGTAGCTATAATAAATGGAGTGACTGAATAAAAATAAATTAAAATAAATTAAAAAAAATTCAATGGACAAAATCCCCAGCAAATGCCGCAAGACTAGGATTGCTGTACCTGTGCTCACCAAACTTTGTAATTAATGACGATAGTATTTCAAATTTGTTCTGTGTGCTTCTTGAGTAAAAGAATTAAAAAAAGAAAAAATGAAAGTCCATGTAGGGCACGAGAAAACATGTGTTAAAGATGAGATTGGACACTTCCATCAATAAAAAAATAAACAAAAATAAACAAAACTTTTAAAACCCAATTAAATTTAATAAATATTCAATAAATAAATTAATTAATGCAAATATCAGAAGATATATCTGTGGATAAAAATTATTAGGGGGAAAACAGGGGAAAAATGGAAATATTCTAAATATAAATATCTGGAAACACTAAATTTATAAAATAAAAAAAAAATATATTTGGAGAGGATATAATTTCGTATTTTAAAAATTTTTTATAAAATCCAATCAAAAATTAAAATAATTTGAGGAGAAAAAAATCAAAATCCTTAATAAAATCAGGTAAATTGTGTGAAATAAATTTTGAAAACTAATTTAAATAATTTAAATTGAATTAAAATCTTTTGTTTGTAAACCAAAATCACACAAAAATTATTTAACAATATTCAGTTGACAAAGTTGTGCAAAATTAAAAAATTGCAAGTTCAGGTGAAATTGTGGATTTAGTTTGAAAGCAGCGCCAACAAAATATATGTATGAGTAATAACAGAGATACGAGAGTTCGTTACATTGTATGATAGAATTAGTGCACAAGAATGAACAAAAGAACAAAATGAGCCGTGCTTACATCACAAGATGTACACTCCCGGACAAAAGTAGTTGCAAAACGTTACAATCAACTTGCTGAAAATTGTCCAATTTTGAAAATTTTAAGGGCCAAAATTATCCAAAATATATAAGATTTTTGGACCTACACATAAAATTTTGATTCAACGAAAAATAAAATGCACAAAAGTACCAAAAAATATGATTAAATGTTTAAATACCTTACATAAGCTAAACTAACTTTTTTTAGCTAGAGATGATTTTTTGAATGCGATGACTGGTTTTTCAGCTTTTGAAGACCAATATGACATTGACTGAGACTTTCTCGTAGTGATTAGATTGCTTATGATGACTTTACTTGAATTTATGAGAAACAAAATAAATGTGGGTTACACCACTTCGATTGTATGAGGAAGGACTTTGGTGAGTTTTTCAGAGATTTGAATGAATTTTGGGTTGCAGAGATGAACCAAATGAGGATTGAAGATGATTTAAGTGACCAAAAACCAATTTGACATTGAAATTTTTAAGCTTTTTCGTAGATTTCAGATAAATTTGTGACGGCTCAATATGATATTTGACCAATTCATGACTTTGACAAATTAATTATATACAAACAGGGCAGAAAGTAATGACTTTACAGACTTTCAGGCAACATAAGCAGGGTTCCTGACAAGTTCACAGCCTTGAAAATTTGAAAACTTGGTAAGACTTTATACAAAATCAGGGCAAAAGTCTTTTCAGCAAACAACAAAATTCTTGTTTTCAGCATACACAAACTTTTTGACAAAATTAGGCTGTGGCTTGAAAGTTTAAATAAAGAAACTAGTTGGAACTAAGTTAAACAACTTCAAAAATTATGAAATTACATGAAAATTACTATTCAGTTATTTAAGAGGTTCACAAAAACTTTTAGTTACTAATGATTTTAATTAAAATTGTATTTAAATTTGTTTCAGGTTGAAGATTGTTACTGAGCAAGGCTACCATATAGAGATTTTGGATTTGTACAACAGTGTTGTGTTTGTTATCCCGGATAGTTGTGAACAAACACACAAAATAAACAGACACTTTTTGTTAAACGATATTTAATACCGAATTCTAGTCACTATACTTCTCGGTCAAACCTCGTCACAATAAATTCTTATACTTAAATAACTTCGCTCACTTCGCGGATAATCGTATGTAAAAACACGTATATATACTTATCAATATTCTATCTATTGTCGTCTCACCTCTACATAGGGTGGACTACTAACTTGATGGTGTCTAGGAACACCTACAGACTTCGAGTTCAGTGTAGCATAACTACCTCGAAACTCTTCAGAAAGTCAAGTGAAGTTTTGGTGTAAATCGATTTACCAAGTGACTTCTTTTTGTGCCTAATATTGTTTACATATCACGAAAGGTACCTTAGGTACATGCCAGAATAGTGCTGACAATTATGCTGACTAGTTGAACGTCTGCATAACTGTTAGCCCTGTTAATTGGGTTGCTAACGGAGGTAACGGTGAATATTTAGAAGAAATATTCGCCGTTAATTGTTGCGGAGTATTTAGGTCAGCGAATGTATTCGTCTGTCTAAATACGATGGAACAAAGGTCCCCCAGGCAAAAAAGCTGGGAAGCCCCTGCTTCCTCCTAATTTGGAAGAAAGTGGCCAAAATTATATTTTTTTTGTGTAAAACTTACTCTGTAATATTTACATCTTATCGTATATTTTGCTTATTCTCTATAGGTTTCTTATTTTTGCGCTGTCCTGGCCAAATCGTTAATTATATTGTGAGCATTAATTGTCTGGCAATTAAGTCGGATGGATGAGTAAACAAGGAATAATAAGGCAGTTGATAACATTGAGCACCAAATGATTAATATTAAATGTATTATATTGACGGTGTCTTGATATTCTAAATTTGGGATTTCTAATTCTTTGGTTTTCAGGTTCTCTTGAGTGTATTTTGTCGGTGTTATTGGTGCGAAGTATGGTATCATTTTGTTCCATTTGGGGTTATAAGCTATTGAAATGTTTGGAAATTTGAAAGACTGTTTTATTCCGGCGTTGACTTCTATAAATTCATATTTTGTCCAAACCATTGGAAGATGATGTTCTATTTCCGTTTTCTGTGTTGAGTCATTATGCATGGGAATCCAGCTGGTATTATGATTTCTGGAATGTTTGTGTCTATCTGTTGTGAGATTTTATGGGTACATGGTACTTTTAGTAATATGGCTCCTGGCCATGTCTCGTTTATTTTGATTTCTTTCTCTTCTTTTGTTATTGTGTCGGTTATTATTAGGGGGTTGATTGCGTTAGTTATAGCGAACTGTTCGGTGTCAATTTGATGAACTATAGGTTTTCCATGGTTTGTGTCGCACTTAAAGGAACAGGCTTTGATTATATCTTTAAATTGTTTGCGTAGGAAAAGTGATCTGGCGCAATTTCCTTTGTGATTGTGGGTTCGGTCTTGAGGTATGTAGCATAATGAATCAGATTTACTGCATAGGTCAAGATCTGTGCCTGTGATTAATCTGGTTGAATCATCTTTAATGTTGTGTGCTAAAGTTGAAGGCTCATGGTGCCAGTAGCATAATCTGTTATCGTGGGTTTTAAATACTAGTGGTATGAAATTGTATAGTTCATATTCTGTATTTACGTCCTGTAATGGTATTTTCATTTCTATTTCTATTTCGTTATTGTTGATGTGACAATTCACTAGTTTGTTCTGATAATATGCTTGTAAGTCATCTTCATTTAATGCGAGTTTTAATTTGGATTTGGGTGTAAGGTTCTTTATTTTATTTAAGTCTTCTTGTAGGATATTTTCTGGGATTATAGCGGCTGGTAGGTGGTGATTTTTGCAATTTTGTATTAGGTGAGTAAGTTTTATATTTTCTGTAGCTATGTTTGCATATAATCCTCTTGCGGCATCTAGTATTGCTTCTCTTCTTGTTTCTATAATGAGTTCGTTAATATTGGCGTTTAATTCTGTTTTTGCATTTATTAGATTTTCCCGTAACATTTCAGTATTTTTGTTTTGGTATTTGGCGAACGAGTTTATTTCTGACGTTATGTTTAAGAGGTTGGCATGATTTTCTATTACTACGTTTTTTAGTTTTTCATATTCTTCTTTTAATTTGATTTCGTTTTTTATAAAATCTTTTCCTTCTCTTAATGTCATAACGTTGCAACACCATTTTTCTATATCTCTAATTATCTGTATTCCTCTTTTGGATCTTAGTGTCTCCTTTCTGTCGAACTCGTTAATTATAGCTTCATTAACGGTTTGTATTTTGGTAATTGCATTAAGTGTTTTGTGTAGGTTATCTGATCTTTGATTACACCAAAGGTTATCCGTGGTTGCACATGCATTAATTTTCGAGAATTCTTTGCTCCAATTGTGTATCGTATTTCTTCTTGGTATGTTTATCGTGTAGATAATTGGTATCGTTTTACTGTATGTTTTTGTGTGAATATTTTGTTCGAAATATGCGCCTGATGATGCACTAATTTTGATTGCTGACTCAAATGTATTTGTGATTGAGCTGAGTGCTGTGAACGTGGTTATTAATGTTGCTAAGAGTTCTCTCTTTCCCATGGTCTGCAAATATGAAAGATAAACATTTTTAGTTAATTCTAGGTTTCGTATTTTAGTGGTGAGATTGTGCTGATGTTTAAATTTTTGGTATAGATGTAAGGGGTTCCGATTGAAAAATGCGTCTGTATATCGATATTACTTTTGTAGTTTTTTATATCCTAGTGGAATATCATTTTATTTTTACTCTTAGTTCTTATTGCTTTTTGTATTCAATTTGCTTACGTGTTATATTTCAAAACGATAGGCTTCATCCCGATGAGGAGAGTGTGGTGAATTATGATGTTTCTTTTCGCGCTAGTATTAAGGTTATTTTCCAATATTTTTGTCGTATATATACTCTTCGTCGTGCTATTCGGTCGATGGTTATGTTCTGTTTCTGGAGTAGTGTCGATCGTGATCTCGAGGTTTATTATTAAGTAAAAAAAATGTCGATATTGGATTGTAGTTCCTGTCCGTTTTCTTCTGTGACGTCCGAAAACGAACGTACATCCCGAGTATAGGGAATGATATCACGATTCGAAGTATATCAATAAGTCTCGATCAATCGTAGAGTCGAAACCACAAACCAGCTCAAACAGTTAGGCCACCAGCCTACCAGCGATAGCTCCCTAGGCCTACGAAGTATATCGGGCGAATTTACGTATGTGGAATTAAATAAGTTGGCCGACCCATTATCACAGTGTATACTTTATTACAATTGAAAAAGATTACTTACAATTATGGTAACTACAATCAGGTCGTGCAGGTTATTCTTCACATCGCCACATGGTTCTCGAAGTTCGGTGAACCATCAAATCTCGATCGATTATTCGTTTTGAGTTTTAAGAATAATATCGCGAGTTATTTAATTTCTACTACTGGTATTCACATTCGAAAATATCGGTGAAAACAATAACAAGGTGGCTTGCTGCCGTATAAAGAGCTGTATTTGCCGTGAATAATATTTCGTATTCACGGCGGACTAAAAACGATCACGTCTAAAACGAGACTGACTGTTCACTTATTAGCCTAAAAACGTGAACAGTCAAAGAGATTAGCGATAGTTCACCGATGATCGATATCTTATTATTACACGTCACCATATCGTTAAATAGTCATCTGTCGACGTGTTTTTATGTTTGTTAGATTTCGGGAATTTATTCCCGATGGGGAATCGGCGTTTCTTTGGTTTTCCTTATCATTATTACAAACTTAGAGTTCGTGAGCCGCTCCCTATCGTAATATTAATACAGTTGATGGTGACGTGAAGGGAAGGCTACAGGTGACTTAGACGCCACAACTCCCCCCCCCCCAAATTTCGAAACGAGGGACCACCCGCAGCCTTCGAACATTTGGTAACTTAGCTGAAATAAAATATATTAGGAAAAGCTGGTCCGATGATTAAAATATTACAAGAAGTCGAGAAGAAAATTTATTCAACTAACGAGAACAAACGAAGGTAGATTATGAACTAAAGTTTAACGAATCAGAATACTTGGTAAAAGAAAGAAAGACAGGAAAAGGAACGATATTACACTCGAACACGTGGGTAAAAACGAGAAAAGAAAAAGAAAATATGACTTAATACAGTTGTATATACATATAGGAACTAACAGAAAATAACAAATAAAAAAAATTTAATATCTGCGATATGGTTAAACGAAATTTCTGTCACTTTTGTATATCCCCTGGACGACGATCGATGAGAGGGACAGGAGAGAACAGATAGGTAGAAATCGACAGTACGATAAGGATCGAAAATCGTAGGAACGAGGGAGAGAGTGCCTTAACACCGACGATCGATAGGGTGCTTTTACAATTAGAACACTCGTCGAGGCAATTCGTATCTATGTCGGAACGTTTCATTATCTTTTACGAGAAAGATTTCGCCTCGTGTAGGTTCCCCTCGAACAGCCCTCAAGTATTTTCTGGCGAAGCTCGCCCCTAGTACCATCCTATTTATATCGAGGTTCGGATGCCGTACTAGATAAAATGTTTCCTCGAATTCTATTCCGGTCCGACTGATTAGGTTCATTGTAATTGCCTCGTTCGACTCCATCGTTTTCGGAGTTGACCAGTCGCATGTCCACGTCGCTCGGCTGACTAACGATAACTGCTGATTCGCTGAGATTACTTTCTTGTTCATATATGATACCGTTGCTCCTGTATCGAAACAGAGCATTTTCTCCTTTCCCGAAAATATCGTTTTTTCCAAGATGAAGGCCACGCAAAATACTTTTGGTATGATGGCCTTCATCTCCTTGACCGTCATAATCGGTACTTCGGTTTGCGGGCAATATTCGATCTCTTTCAGTAACTCCTCGGGGATCTCGTCGACTGGAACTGCCGGAGCTGAATCTTTCGATATAGCGTCCAATTCACCGACGTCTCGTTCTACTGGAAATACTGTTAATTCTTTAGACTCCCTTAATTTTTTTGGGATTTTATAGGTCGCAAGACTCTTACCCTTTTCTCGTTCGATATCCTTCGGTTCGTTTATCGATACTGTCTTACTCGACGTTGGTCTTTGTCCGTCTTCTACAATCACGATCGGGGTTCTCTGAAATTTGTCGTCTTTTATTATATTTTCTTTTTTGTTTTTATAGGTTTTCTTTTTCTTCTGTAGTTCGTTTTGGTCAACGTTATTTTTTTCTAATTTTCTTTTTACTGACAACTTATCCCCCTTTTTAAGTAAAGTTATTTTGATTTTCTCTTTTTGGGGTTGTATCGAAGTTCAGGGAACTAGGATGCCGCACTTAGGGAGGGTTTTGGCAAAGTGTTCGGCGTTGTGAATGCTCACCTTATTTAATTCGGTGTTTAACTGCGTTATACGTTCCCGTAGTATCTCGATTTCCTCATTCTGCGACCTCACGATTTCCTCGAGGATTTCCATTCCCTGTAGGATCTGTGCTCGTTCTCTGTCCTCGCTATCGATAACTCTTTGGAGGAATTCGGCCTGTCCCTCTATCGCTCCCGCGGTGGCTTGATGGAATTCTGCTCTCTCTTTCAGCGCGTTCGATGTTACCGTTTGGTTGTGTGACGCGATTCTGAGTTGTTCTTTTAGGGATTTGAGGAACTGTTCGTTCTCACCAGATATTTTGATGAACCGAGCTTTAACCCTCTCTGCTACCAGTAACGATTGTGGCGAGCTTTCTTCGGCCATTTCGACTAAATTAATACGAGAAGGCTTTTACTTTACGAGTCTACTATTTAATTATAACTTGAGTTTATATACTTACGTATCGATGTTCGACTGATGATGAAAATATCGATTAATAATAATAACAAAAAGGAACACCACATTAATTTTCGAATAAAGGACTGATGTTTCGTACACTCACTCGTTTTCCGTCTGATTGATCATTACTACGAGATCTGCGTTGTTATTTGGTCATGATTCTTGACCACTTCCCCCCCCCCTGACCACGATGTCATCGATGAGTTGATGATCACCGGTGAGTTGATCGGTCAATGACGCGATGTCATGGTTGTTGAACTTTACGATGAAGGGTGTTATGTTGACGTAGGTGGAATTACCCTACTTTTGTAGTCGGATTATCTTGCATTTATCTTGATTAATTTACGTCGTTGATTCTTGGGATTTATTTTGAAGATGTTTTTATTTCGGTTTTAACGTTATTTTTTGGTTGTAGATGGGTTTTATCGTTTAAATTCATGTACATTTCATTGGAGGATTTTTCCATCGGGCGTACGGACTCGATAACTTCCGTTTCCCTTCACCTCGGTTATTTCGCAGGGGCTGACGAATTTTGGGTTGAGTTTTGATGATACTCCGACGGCCTTATCGGAGAGTGTATGATTTTTCGTATAAATCATATCTCCTACCTTAAGATCGGTGAGATTTTTATTTTCATTATTCTTCTTTCGTTTTTCAAGTGTTTTCTTTGTGTTTTGTATCGCTTTTTTCAGATACATGTCGTATTCCTTGTCGGTTAATGGTAATGGTCTTCCCTCATAATCGAATTTTATTCTTTCCATCAACATTGCTGGTGGAAGCCCAGTTGTAGCGTGTTCGATATGATTTAGCCTACGCTCTATTTCATCGATGTGTTGATACCAGTTGCTGTGTTTGGTCGGGCATTTTATTCGAAGAACATCGCCGATGATTTTCATTCGTGTTTCAACTGGGTTCGATGATGGCGTATATGGTGATGTAAACCTTGGTTGTATTTTTAACTGTTTCCAATGATCGATCCAGTCTTTCGTGGTAAATTGACTTCCGTTATCGGACAGAATCGTTTCAGGTTTACCATATTTTTCAATAAAACGATTCATCCTATCAATGCAAACATTAACCGAAGCTTTGCTTATTGTGTATAGCTTCGTAAACTTGGAGAAAACGTCCATAACTACGAAGATTCGATTTACATTCCCGCGTCCTGACGGTAATGGACCGTACAGATCGACGGACAACAGTTGACCAGGTTTGTCAGCGAAAACTGATAAGAAGGGGCCTGTAAGTGTCGTATTTGTATTTTTCGATTTTTTACATGTTTCACAGCTCGAGCAGAACAGTTCGATTTCATATTTCGATCCTGGCCAATCGAAGAATCGTCGCACCAATTCGAGTGTTTTCCGAGATCCTGGATGGGTGAACTCTTCATGGTAGAATTTGATTAGCAATTCGCGGGTTGACTCCGGGGCATATATCCTTTTATCCCCATCGCGATTGACGTAGTAGACGATACTATTCTCTTTTTCAACTCGTGGTGATCGTCTTTCGAGTTGACCTGTGATTTCTCTGCTTTTCTTTTGCAGGCTTGGGATATTATTAATCAATGACGATATCGTGATCGTGTTATTATCACCTATCAACATTAATACGATCGGGAAATCAGCGTTTCGATACACCACGGCCTCGAGTGGGGAACAGTATCTGCTCAAGGCATCTGCTGCGACATTTTTACTACCCGGTATGTGTTCAGTAGCAGTTATCGAGAAGCTAGTGAGAAATGTTCTCCACCGCGCTACCCTTTGTGAAACATCATCCTTTAAGCCTATGAGATACTGCAGGCATCTGCAATCAGTTCGTATTCGAACTTCGTGATCGGTAAGCATATACAAATTCTTTTTCATAGTGTATATTATCGCCAACATTTCTTTTTCGAATGTGGGATAGTTTTTCTCGGACTTTTTCAACAATCTGCTTACCATCGACAGCACCTTAGGCTTTTCATCCTTGTTGTCGTCGATGAACTGGACAACTATCCCTGAAATGGCGAAGTCAGAGGCGTCTGTGATTACGTAAAACGGAAGGTTCCAATTCGGATGCGACTGAAGCAGGCATTTAACCATTTCTGACTTTACTTTCTCGAATGCTTGCTGGTGTTCATTTGTCCACTCAAATGTAGTATCGTTTTTTAACAGGCCACACAATGGAGCGATTATATCTCCATATCTCGGAACGTGTCCTCGGTAATAGTTAGCAACTCCGAGAAATGATTGGACTTCTTTCTTCGTCATCGGAGCTCTAAAGTTATGGATCGCTTCTGCTCGTTTCGGATCAGGCCGTATTCCATCAGCGTCGATGACGAAACCTAAGTATCGAGCAGTATCTCGAAACCACGAACATTTTTCTAATTTGAGTGTCATATTATATTTCACGAATCTCTCTAAAACCAACCGAATGTGTTCCAGATGCTCGTCGTGTGTCCGAGAATGTACCAGAATATCGTCGACGTATACTGTAACACAGTGATCTAGACCCCTCAGGACAATTCTCATGGCCGCTACGAAGGCCTGCATCGCGTCTTTCAGCCCGAAGATTATTCGATTCAGCACATACGGTTTTCCTTGAAATCGGAAAGCGATGTATTTTCGGGATTCGGGTGCTAGAGGAATTTGTAGAAATCCCCATCTTGCATCGAGCTTCGTGAAAACTCGCATTTCGGATAAGCTTAACTTTATCGTTTCAATGGGTGGGACTGTGTCTCCTCTCGTGCCCATATGTTGATTTATTTTCCGAGCATCGAGGCAAGGGCGAATATCACCGTTCTCTTTTTTCGTATATGTTATTGGTGAGAAGTATTCGCTCGATTCAGGACTTATAATTCCTTGTTTCTCCCAGTCGTCGAATAATTCTTTGACCTTCGGAATCCAAGCCTTTGGAATTATTCTCTCTTTTTCGTCCATCTTCTTCGTATCCGGGGACATATTTAAGACGTGAGTGTACGCCTCGCATCTACCGATCCTCTCAGCGAAGGCTTCGTGGTTTTCTCGCAAAACGTCACCGAACCTTTGAGCTATTTTATCCGATACCTCCAATTCTTTCAGTATCTTTTCAATTTTGTTCTCGATCTCGAACGGAGTTTCGTCTGTTGGTCCGATGTTGAGAATAGGTTCAACGGCACCAAACTGGACTCCTGGTATCTCAATCCGTTTCGATTTGTCTCGTGGATCTACAAAATCGACCAACCGATATCTTACACTAGGTCTTCCATCGTGTTCGTAGAGGAATTCTCGACCTAGTATGATCGGTGCATTGAGGCTCTTATTTATATGGAGCGTCGTTGTCATTTCGATGTCGTCCCCAAATTTATCGACCATTATGAATCGTAGGTTTATCGATCCATACACTCTTATCGCGGGTTTTCCGACAGCGTAACCGACTTTCTGTGTCGGGCAGTTCACATGCATGAGATATAGATCTGGGTTATGTTTTTCCAAGAACTGAAGGAATTTCTCGGTTATCCAACTATATGGTGAACCTTGATCGATGTACGTTCTGTAAACGTTTCTCGCCTTCCCCATAATGCCATTTATTATGAAAGGCGGGAACCACGGTCTTGTATCGACGAAGTTGTTCTCGGAATCGACTTCTTCTGGGTCTGATTCGACGTCATCCATGATGTGGAAGCAGAACGTTCCATACGGATCCTCTTCGTCTGTCTGCTGAAGGTCGTCTTCTTGTGATTGCTCGACTGCATCACATTGGTCGTGATCGTCGTATCCTGAAATCAGGTTGACGTTAGGACTTATTTCGTTGTCCTTTCGATCTACATGGTCTGCAATTAGAGACGCTAGATTTTCATCGTTTAAATGTGTCTCTTCTTTATTGTAGCGGCGTGGGACGGCGTAAATGGACCTTTCGTCCCCGGGGATAACTGCTTTATCCTTATTCTCGTTCTCGTACTTTCGAGTAAAGATTCTTTCGATATCGAGGATATATACGTCTTTGAAGTCGGACTTGAGGTTCCAAATTCGGCTATTGAATCTCCGGAGTCGAGACCTGTAGAACTGATTGTCCATCCTCATCGGATCTGGTGAAATCGTCGTGACGATTACTTTCTCCACTCGACGTTTTCGAAGCAACTCGTCGAGGAGATACCGAAGTTTCGAGATGATTGTGTCCTCGTCTGCATCTGGATTGAGGATGAATTCTTCTCCAAAGCCGATGATTATACGGGTATTTTCTTTCGTAACTCTTCGTATAACCTCTAGGAGAGGGCCCAGCCGATTTATTTTCTCGAAGCCCGCTGTCTTATCGATGTTGAGGTTTTGGGCGCTCGATAGACTACTGTTTCTTAACCAGCTCAAGATAGTCGCATCGCCGAAGACTTGATAGGTCTTCCACTCTGGTATTACGAACTCGTTCTTGATAACCGTTGTCGGTCTGTTTTTATCGAATTTTTCGATAGGGCGTCCTATGCGACCGACCATAGGCGCCTTCTTCAGTTTCCCTGACTCTGATGGGAAGCTTCATCGGGAATATACGAATTTGCGTACTTTTGGTCTCCGATGTTCAATACCGGCTGTTGTTTCGCCTGTTTACTTACACTATTCTCTTCGTGGAACAGGCTGTGTAAATATTCGAGTTTTGTTGAGAATTCGACCAGATTTGCGACATCAGATTCGAGTATTCGGTCTCTATATGGCATTGGTATCTTTTTCACCAAAATCCCATATATGGTCTGGATATCTTCGCCGCATTCGAGTAGTCTGGTATATATGTGTATCGCGTAGTCGGCCACCGAATCGTTTTTTCTCGAGTCGTACTGGCCATCACAAATTGCTTGTACTTGGGCTTGCTTTCTGGATTTGTTCCAATACACTGTTACAAAATGATCTCGAGCTTGTTGGTATCCCCAATTCTCTCGATAAACTGCTCCTCCAGGAAACTTATTCACGTCCATCATCTTTCCGAAGACTGCCTAGTTGCTCATCGTCTTGATCTAGGTCCTCGACACAGCTCTCGAATTCCCTAAGGAATTCCTCTGGGGTTCGATGGTCTCTATGTCCAGTATATGCCGGCATTCTCGAAGGGTCGAATAATCTCGATGTCTTCTGTAGCGGTGCTACTCTCGAAAACGTTTGACTTGCTCCTGTTTCACGACGTCTACGTATTGGTGTTCGTTCTCTCTGGTTCGGTAAATACGTAGGGACTGTTGTATCTTTCAGGTGTCTCATGATCGTCGGAGGCGGTGTCTCGGGTCTGAAACCAACTGGCATATCCGACATTTCTCTTCGAGTATTTTGTGCTGTCAGATCTCTTGAGATAGGTAATCTATCGATTTATCTTTCGAAGTAGTCGAACTGCTCTCTGATCTGAGATCTCGTTTCTAAGCTCAGTAATTTTATTTGCTCAAGGATTTCCTTGGAACTCGGACTCTGTTCTCTCTTCTTGATGGCACTTACTAACGTCGAACTAGCTACCGGCTTTCGAGTGGTTTCTAGTTGACTTTGTGGAATCGTAATCTCCTCGTTTTCTCTGGACGGTGTTTTTTCGTCCTCGATAGGTATGTACAACGAATCGCTATAAAACTGCGCATCTTCGAAGTCGACTTTCTTTTTCGTCTGATCGAGTTCGATCTCGGCTATTCTTTCACGTATTCTCGACGTTGATGGATTCTCGAAAGATTTTCGCTTTGAAATTTCTCTTTCGAGAGCCTTAACCCGATCTTCGAATTCACTGTTCTTCTCAGCCACTTTGACCGTACATAGTTCAGCTGCTCGCCTTCTTTTTTCGCTTTTTTCGAGCATCGAATCTCGTACAACACATTCCCGGCGATATCGAGCAGTACTTTCGGATTGTCGGAGATACAGGTTTTTGTAAAACTCAACCGGGTCGGTTCCCTTGGGTGGTTCGGGTATCTTATTTGAATCGAAAGCCCATAGATTTTTCGACGTTTCTTCTTCCTCCATATTTGCGGATCCCTTTGTAACGTTTATTTCATCTTCACCCATCGCAACTTCTCGAGTATTTGTCACATCATCCCTACTTCGTCTCCTCGGGTGGTCGGGGGTGTCAAAGGGGTTGGGGTTATCGTCATCCCCAATACCGTCCATCTCGGACGAAATCTGCTGGCCTAAGTTTAACAAAAAGGCTAATATTTCCCCTAACTAAATCGATACGTTTTATCCTAACAGACTAGCAATCGATGTTTATGGCTCTGCTCGTCGATATACCTGGAACAGGGGGGATTTGCGGCTCAGCTATTACTAACAAGCATATCGACTTAATTAATTAACGGGTAGGTCATACTTTTAGGGGAATCTTCCGGAAGTATAGTATCGAAAATATTTCTAGAATCCCTAAATTATAATGTATGTTATGAATTGGACCAAGATCCATAACATAGGGCAGATAAAAAATCGATTCAGACTTAATTACTTTACTTTAAAGTTGGTACGTCGTAAGTACGATTACGGGAATACGGGTGGCTTTTAATCTAGCCTATCTTTTTATTTTATTTCAATACACACCCGTACGATGTTATTTCAGTCTGTTAAGAGTCGTTAAAAGACAGTTTGTCGAACAATAAAATACTGGGCCACTAAAAGCGACGTACAATAGTTAGGTTAACTACGATAACTATTTTCTACGGCACACTGCCGATAAAATGCTAAGATCAAAACATGATCGGTAGGCTTAGGGCCATAGCAAATGACTGTAACGACTAACAGTCTTGGACACACATATATTTATTAAGGAAGCTTGCGCCTCGAACGGGACATTATTTATCACACTAATAATAGAATTAAACACGAGGGACCCAATCCTCGAACACCAGGTTGTTTTAGTAGTTTACGTTAAATTTATTATTTTTATCAAATTTGGGTTGACACGCTTCGTAAGGCATAGAGCTAAACGCTGAAGTCGATGTGGCTTTCACTGCAGTTTACTTGCTGCATTTGCGTCTTAGAACGGAGAAAGACTTCCTCCAATTAGCACATGTGGGAATCAGATGCCCAACAAAAATAAAAGATGGCCGCGGCAAACACGGCCAGTCAACGGTCGCCAGACACTTTTGGTAAATTTGGATAGTGCCAATCCCGATATGAACAGGTTGATCAGACCTATCCAGCTTAAAGGATCGCTCTAACGATCATGCTGAGCAACAAACCGATCGGATGGGTTTTAACAAAACTCAGATGGCGGACTTTTGTTTCTTCTCGTACGATCTTTCTACTCATATTGATAGGATATGGTAAAAAAGAAACCCGAAAAAAATGAAAGGTAAAAACGGAAATAATTTTGGACGGGTGGTTCGAGAATATGATCGAAAGGAGGAGGTACACTCTTCACATTCGTTGATATACACCCGCGTAAACTACAGTACCGAGTAGCAATACGGATCTACGAATAACATGAGGTTGTATATATCCGCATGTGAAGGTTTTAGATTAAGAATGGACGATTCTCGAATTACACCCTCATAACGGACGGAATTAACATTAAGACGGAAGGTTGTGGATAAGGCGTTTGCATTAGGCTCGGCCACAGAACTCGAAAGACAAGTCGATCAAGTCCTGTCACGGTCGCCAAGTAAAACGTAGATGTGACGTCCGAAAACGAACGTACATCCCGAGTATAGGGAATGATATCACGATTCGAAGTATATCAATAAGTCTCGATCAATCGTAGAGTCGAAACCACAAACCAGCTCAAACAGTTAGGCCACCAGCCTACCAGCGATACCTCCCTAGGCCTACGAAGTATATCGGGCGAATTTACGTATGTGGAATTAAATAAGTTGGCCGACCCATTATCACAGTGTATACTTTATTACAATTGAAAAAGATTACTTACAATTATGGTAACTACAATCAGGTCGTGCAGGTTATTCTTCACATCGCCACATGGTTCTCGAAGTTCGGTGAACCATCAAATCTCGATCGATTATTCGTTTTGAGTTTGAAAGAATAATATCGCGAGTTATTTAATTTCTACTACTGGTATTCACATTCGAAAATATCGGTGAAAACAATAAAAAGGTGGCTTGCTGCCGTATAAAGAGCTGTATTTGCCGTGAATAATATTTCGTATTCACGGCGGACTAAAAACGATCACGTCTAAAACGAGACTGACTGTTCACTTATTAGCCTAAAAACGTGAACAGTCAAAGAGATTAGCGATAGTTCACCGATGATCGATATCTTATTATTACACGTCACCATATCGTTAAATAGTCATCTGTCGACGTGTTTTTATGTTTGTTAGATTTCGGGAATTTATTCCCGATGGGGAATCGGCGTTTCTTTGGTTTTCCTTATCATTATTACAAACTTAGAGTTCGTGAGCCGCTCCCTATCGTAATATTAATACAGTTGATGGTGACGTGAAGGGAAGGCTACAGGTGACTTAGACGCCACACTTCGTCGAGTGTTACGGACGAGTGTTTGCTGCTTCCTGAAATTTTTTGCCCTGTGGATGGATCTGTGGTGGTGGATGAATCTTTGTTCTTTCCCCGGGATTCATTCCCATTGATGAAAGTGTGGACTACGTTATGTCCATGCTTTTTCCGTGGGATGATAGCAATGTGGCGTATTTTTAAGGCTCTTTTTTATTATACATCTAATCGTAGTGGTCCAAGTGGCCTGATAGTTTATTGTAAAGTGTATCCCGGTGACGTGCTTAATACTTCGTATGGTTCGTGGCATCAAGTGGTTCCAGTAGGATTGTGCGATGACTGCCGAATGAAGATTGATGAATTATGTGCTAAGTTTGGTTGTCTTTTGCCTCGTGCGTGTATGTGGCGATGTGACAATCAGCATTTATTGTATTCCTCGCTTTGTGTTGCTCCAATTGATTTGCCTCGCTATGCCATCTGTTTGAATATTATGTCGGCTTTAATTTGTGTGACTCTTCGTCTAAACATCTGTGTGGAAAGTCGTTTTTGTCTTACTAACTCGGTTGCTATAGAAAGCGTCATGAATGATCAAATTGGTGTGTTGTGTAAATACATAGAGGATGTATATCGAAGCGATGTTTCCATAGACATAACGCGTACGTATGTAAGAATCGTGCATATGTTGGGTCCTGAGAAACAGATTATGATTTCTGCTGAACGTCGCAGGCTTCGTAAGGAGTTGGCAACTGCCATTTCTAATGGGACTACAGTTTTGGTTGGTCTGAATGTTATCGAGGAGATATATCGAATGATATGTGTCGTCCCAAAATCTTCAGAAGAAGTTGCGAATATTGTTTTACCAAAACGTGATACCACGTTAGTTCGTCGTTCTCTAGGTCCTTCTTGCTCCAAAGTTGAAGAGGGTGTGGAAGAGGAGGATGAGGAAAGGGCAGCTGTCACAGAGCGGGAGTCATTTTATGATGACTGGGATTAGGAGAAGAGAGGAAGAAAAATTTGTATTTTAAGGTGAGTATTCATCGCTTCAATAAGATACCTTTACATTGTTTTCTTAAATTTATTTACAATCTTAGTAATATAAGTCAAGGGGGTTTGTTTGTGTAGTTATGAATAGGGTGTGGTTTGGGGCTCTAGGGGTGGGATTAAATTTTCCCGATAGCCATATTCAGTTGGTTGATTAAATGTGGTGAAAATATACTGGGGGTAGTTATAGCAGACCGGAAGGGTTGCGGGTTGGGAGGGCAAAGCTTCTGGCTGCTTACTAACTTCCCTACTATCCGTTTCTTTTTCGGATTCCAATTCTCTAGTTTCGTCATTATATTGTATTGTATATATTTTCTTAATTTTTCTTCTCGTGATCCTCCTCCTTTCTGGATCTAGTAGTTCAAACTTCTTTCTCCATTCTTTGGACTCTTTTTCTCTTTTTCTGGCACTTTTGTCAAAAGTGACGTGTTTCTTTGTTTTATCGTTTTTCATTTTAAAACACGTTTTTCTAGGTCTTCCTCTTGGTTTCTTGGATATTATTTTTATGTTTTCACTGATATCGTTTTCTTCATTAGCTATTTTCTTGGGTCTGCCTCTCTTTCTTTTTGGGTTATTCTCGTATTCGCTATTTTCAGTTCCTGAGTCGTTGTTTTCTTCTACTGACGGTGGTGGGATATGGTCTTTTCTCAGTATGTAAGGTGATAGTTGTCTTACGTGGATGGTGTCATCTGTCTGATTTCCATCTTCTGTTATTATACGTACTACATAGTTTAAGTTTGAAATTTTCTTGACTATTTGGAATGGACCTAAAAATTTTGGCTTTCCTTTACCATAGTTGATGGGTGATCGTAGTAGTACTAGATCATTTATTTCGTAATTGACTTCTTTTCTCCCTTTGTTGTATTGTTTTGAATATTTCTCTGCATTTTTCTTATCGAGCCTAGGTATTTCTTTGCGTATTTTGGTTATTTCTTCGATTTGTTCTTCTCTGGATTTATTTATTAATGGTGATGGGATATTTAGGTTAATGGGAGGTTCGCCTTTATATCCGTGCATCAGATAAAATGGTTCGCAGTAATTTAAACCTTCGATTGGTGTCAGATTATATGTCAACGCAGCGTTGTCTACTTATTCTGGTCATTGTTCGCTTTCTGTACTTTCGTATTTCGATAGTATTTTCTTTATTATTCCATTCATACGTTCAACTTGACCTTGTGTCTGTGGTGCGTATGATGTCGAATGATATAATTTAGTTCCTATTTTGTAGCAAAATTTGCGTACGTCTTCGTTAGAGAAATGTGTGCCGTTGTCGCACGTTATTTTGCCTGGTTTCCCATAGTGTTTAATTATTTCTTTTAGAAATTTTATAACCTTTGTCGCATTTGGCTGACTAGCTGCTTTTATCCAGCAATATTTTGTAGCCTTGTCTATACCTACTAACACATATTTTTTCTCATGTTGCGTATTGAATTTTCCTATGAAATCTATTTGAATGTGCGCTAATGGTTTGCATTCGTCTGGATTTATGGGTTTTAGTAATCCATATTTTTCGTTTGCCGTTTTGTTGATTTGGCACTGGTGGCAAGAGCGTACGTGCTTCGTTACTACTTTAGGCATTTGTGAAAAGTAGTAGCGAGCACGACTTTTGGCAAGAGTTTTACGTATGCCAAAATGTCCTCCCCCAGATTGATTTTCGTGATAAGCACGGAGAATCTGTGGGATAAGAGATTTTGGTATAACTGGTACTGCTGAATAATACTCTTTTTTGGTGTCAGTTTTCCATAAGATACCATTTTCATCTAGGAAAAAAGGTTTTATGTTTTGTGACTTTTTACTCTTGAATTTCTTACGTAGCTCTTTTTCATTTCCACCCTCGAGTATTTGTATTACTAAATTCCAATGTTCGTCTTCTCTCTGTTTATCCCATAAATCGTGTATTTCTTCGTCTGTTATCTCTATAGAGTTTTCTTGTTCTGAATTTTCGGATATATTGGAGATGTCGGATGTGTTGGAGATATAAGAATTTGTTGATGTTGCGGAATCTATGGAATTTTCCGAATTCTCGGATGTTACAGAGATTCCGTCGTCATCCAAATTTTCACTATTTTCGGTGTTCGTTTCAGAGTAACCCGAATCCTCTTCTTTTCTTTTTCTACTTCTTGTAATAACTTTTATTTTCTTTTCCTTTATTTTTTCTTCTATCGGAGGGTCTGGTGTTCCATCAGGTATGGTAAATTGACCATCCTTGAATTCGGCGAAGTCTTCATCTTCTTCGTTTAAACGAGACAGACAATCGGCTACTTTGTTGTTTTCACCTTTTATGTGTCTCAATTTAAAGTGGTATTCGCCCAATTTTGATATTAGTCTATTGAGGCGTGCGTTTGGTTTCTTAAATCTGCTTTGATATGTGAGGGGTTCATGATCTGTAAATACAGTGAATTCTTTATATACTAGAAATTCTCTGAAATACTCGCATGCGTCAGTAATAGCGATCATTTCCAAATCAAACGAACATAAGTGTTGTTGATTTTTTGGAATTTTCTCTGAGAAGAAGCTGATTGGGTGATGTTCTCCTGTTTTTCTATCTATCTGTATTACTACCGCGCCTATTGCAGTTTTTGAGGCGTCTACTTCCACATATGTTTCGGCATCTGGATCATAGATTGCGAGAATAGGTTCTGAGGTTATTTTATCTTTCAAGGTGTCAAATGCGGTCTGAGCTTCTTCGTTCCACTTTATCTTGTTGTTTGTTTTTACGTTTTCTTTTCTGGTGAGTTCTGTTAATGGTGAGGATATTTTAGAAAAGTTTTTTATCATTTTTCTGTAAAAATTAGCCATTCCTAGGAATCTTCGTAACTGTCGAAGTGTTTTTGGTGGTTGTGCTTCTCTGATGGGTTTTACGTTCTTTTCTGTTGGTTCCAATCTATTATATGATATCTTATGTCCTAAATATTCTATGTTTTTGTCAAAGAAGCTGCTTTTACTTGTTTTTACTGCTAGTCCTGCATTTTTTAATATAGCCAGTGCTTCGTTTAGATTTGCTAGACATTCCTTGATTGTTTCTCCGAAGACGCATATATCGTCTATGTAGACTATTACCTTGTCTTCGAGGATTTCATAAAAAGATCTGTCATTGCTCTTTGAAAGATACTAGGACTTGCGCATAATCCTTGTGGGGTTGCGTTAAATACATAGCTGATACCTCCTACATTTATGCCTGTTATTTTCTTAGATTCTTCGTCAAGGGGCATTTGATAAAACCCTTGGTTTAGATCTAATGTGCAGAAATATTTCTTATCTCTTAGTGCGTCCCATATTTCGGATAATCTTGGGACTCTGCTTGTATCTTGTTTTATTATATCATTAACTCCCCTGTAATCTATTAATAAACGATATTTGCCATCTGTTTTCTTTTTGAGAAATACAGGGCTTTCGTATGGGGTGCTTGCTCTCTTGAGTATACCTATTTCTTCAAATTCTTTTATTTTCTTACGAATTTCTCGTTTTTCGTATAGACCCATGTGATGGTTTCTACGAATGATTGGTGCATCTGTTTTTAGATTTAGATGCGCTGGCATTAGTTTTGCCAGTTTTATTTTGTCAGATCCTTCTGTAAATATCTGCATGTATTTCTTAAGGGTCTGAATTACTTCTTCTTTTTGTTCTTTATCTAGGTTCTTATTTATCTTAACTCTATTTCCTTCGTTATCATGTAGGACTGTGCTGTCGGATCGCGTTATTTGGATCAGTCTTAGCAAGTCCACCTCCTCACCATGGTTTTCTATAATGTCCCCCATCGTTATGCGTTGGACATTAGATCTGTCATGGCGGACGGAATTTGTCTTATGGTCCCGCAGTCGGCTGTTTGAGCCTATAGCGTCCTAAGATCGTTCCATTCGCGATTTCGACATCAAAGTATTTACTATATAGTCGAAGGGTTGGCCATCCCATTTCATCTATAGTGTATTCTCCTTCTAGTCCGAAAGTCGTAAGGAGTTCTTCATCCGGATCGGCTATTCCAGCTTCTGGATCCAGGTACTCAAAATGTTCGCATTCCTTGGCGATATATAATTCTTCTTTTGCACGTATAAATCCTTCCGCATTCTCTTCCTTATATTTAATTATCTCATAAGTTTCTCGTCTCCAAGACGGTCCTATTCTAAATAATTTCTTAGAAAATAATATGTCGGCTTTATGCCGATCGAGAAAATCGAATCCTATTAGGAGGTTGGTTGTGATCTCAGTGGTCACGTATGTCTCCACATCGAGGAGTAGGTCACCCATTCGTATGGTGATGTCGGTTACTCCTATAACGGCAATTGCACTGTCGTTGGCAGCTACCATACAGACTCTTGCTGGTCTGATCACTTGTCCCTCTATAAGATCTTAATGAATTAAAGTCACCTCAGATCCTGTGTCTATTGTGCCCTCTGTTTCAGTCTCATTACGGTGTACGACGGCACAGGGTATTATCAACTTGCGTTTTGCCCTGATTGATTGCCGCAATGCTAGCCAAATATTTACCTTTTGGTTATTCGGTGCGTATGGATCTGAAATAAGATTTACAGCGCAGTCCGGATGATGTGTATAACCGTTGCGGGCCCGTATATCTTTGTCACAATGATGTGTAAGGTAGACGGGCTCTACTGCAGGTTTTTTGGCGGTTGATAGAGTGTTGGTTTGGTTGGTCGTTGTTGAGGTGGGTATGTTTGTTGTGTTTGGGAAACTTGTGGCGTACACTGTGGTTGGGGCGTCACATACCCTGGGTAGGCCGGTGGTGGCGTGTAGTTTTGTTGTACTTGTGGCTCGTATTGTTGTGTTCTGGGTCCGTAATTTTGTTGTAGGTTGTATCGAGGTTGTCTTGTATCTCAATATCCACTAAAGTTTCTGTTTGCTGATCTACATACCCTTGCATAGTGTCCCATTTTACCACAATTATAACATAGCGCGTTTCTCATATCTGTTTGAGAATATCTTTCTCTGCTTGGTTCCCGGTAGTTTTCTCGTGATCGTGTGTTTCGATAGTTTGATAAGTGACTTTGTTCGTATTCTCTTGGTTGTCTAAGTCGTTGATCTGATCTTTCGTTGTTACGATTACGTATCGTTGATCTTTGCTCTGGGCTTGTATTTTCTTAATTCGTCGTTTGATTTGAATTTTGGTTTCTCCTATTTTGATTGGGAGGTTTCCATCCTGCGGCTATCATTGCTGCTACTGTTGGGTCAGTGGGAGAGGTTGGGACTGGTTCTATTTTTGCTACTGTCTTCTTTTCTGGGGTTTTTCCTTTTAGTACTTCTTCTAACTGTTTCTGCATTTTTTCAATAGTTTCATTTGCTTTTGCAAGTAGTTCCTCCGTTTTTTGCGCGTCTGTTAAGTCTAATGCTCTCTCTTTGTATTCTTTCCAACTGATATAGGTGTTGGTGACTTCGTTTTGTGTTGTGAGGTTTTTTGAGACAAAATATTTTCGCATTTCGCCCGATAATCTCGTTAGAAAATTATCGCAGATTTTCTTTTCCAAGATAGTAGCATCGAGTTGTTTATATAGCCTAAAGAGTTTTGGAACATTTATCGTAAAGTATTGGTCATCGAATTTCAATCCTTTTATTCTTTTCTTAATTGTTTCTTTATCTTTTTTGAAGATTTTAGTTAATATTTTCTTAACTTCCTCCCATTCTGTTTCTGGGGTTATTGTGTTATAAGCGGCGAATAATTCTAATGCTGGCCCTCTTAGAGCTATGTTTAGATTACGTTTCATCACATGTTCTGTGGCTTCGAACGTTTTTGCTTGTCTCTTGTATTCGAATAAAAATTCTAAAATATCTTCATCTGGACCATTAGCAAAATGGCTGGGGGTCCATCTCTCCGATCTTGTCCAGAAGTTTCTTAGGTTTGGGTCTTCTAAGTTGGGAAATGCCATATTTTGTTGTTGGTTATTTATAGATGTTATCTGCGGGAATTCTATTATATCACTTTTAAATTTTGTGTTGAATTCGTTTAGGTTGTCGAAAGGTTCAATTCCTGTGGGTGAGTCTGTACCTGAAGTTGTTGTGGAGTTTGAATTTTCCTTTTTCTTTGGGGTATTGATTTGTATTAGAAAATCGCTTATTGAATTTTCTTGTTGAGTTCTGTTTGTTTTATCGGATGTCTCTTCAAAGACTTCGTCGTCGGAGTTACCTATGTTTTTAAGTTTGTTTTCATCAATTTTTATTTGTATCTTGTTGGGAGATCTAGCTAGTTCTAATTCTCTCGATTTTCTTTCTTCACTTTCTGTTATGAGTTTTTTAGTTTTTCTGTTTAAGGTTTCGGATTTCGTTCTTTGGTGTGGATTAGGGGTTTCTTCGTCTTCGGTTTTGGAGTCTATTGCTGATTCTAAATTATTTTTTGAATTTCTCGTGACTCGTCTACTTTCTGCGGATTCGGTTACGAGTTTATCTAATTCTTTTGTGCCTTTTAAGTTAATGACGTTGGGGTTAGTATAGAGTACGTTTAGCAGCCAGTGTTTGCCTTTCTTACCCTTATAAAGCTTTCTTTGTAGGTCGTATCTGCTTCTAATTCTCTATTCTTGATACTTTAGCTAGTTTTAAAATTTCTTACAGGAATTGTGTGGAGACTTTGCTTCCCCAATGATTGGCGAGTGGAGGGAAGTTTTCTTCTGGGTTTAATTCCTTTTCTGGATTTATATTTGGGGTTTGTAAATTTTCAGGATTTGTTACGTTACTCTTATCTGTGTTAATGTTATCCGAATTAGGGCTTGGATTTACAGACATTCAGTAAATTTAAATAATAATAAAAAGGAAAAACAGCACTTTCTACACCAATATAGAATAAAGTAATATTCTGTTTTATTTTCCGCTTACTGATTATTAGCATTCGATGATACCTTGGGCCTTTTGTTTCTACGTTGTCCTGTTTGCTATCCTGATTTCCCGTTGACTGCTTGGTTTTTCAATCCGGCTTCCTGGTCTTCGGACAATACGTTTTGTTGGATGTTTTGCGAGTATTATATTGTTGTTTCTTTGCCAAATACAACAATATTTTGTTTACGTAATTTTTTATTATTTTTACGCCTTTTAGGCTGGGTTGCTCAAATGAGGGAGTGTAGGCTTCACCTCACAAGCTCGCGATATGAAAAATGCGATTTATTTTCGCGGGTGCAAAATTTTGAAAATTGTTGAGAAAAGAATTTTTTGTCAATTGAGCACCTTTACGAGGTGTGATGCTCTGAAAATAATTGACGCGAGATTTCGGTCACTGTATGTGTAATATAAAATTTTGGATCTTTTAAGTTGTCCAAAAGGAGAAGTTTTAGTTCGCGTAAACAATTACTTGCGTATTTTCGAGAAGGCCGGATTCTATTTTAGTTCGGGCGCCAATTTTGTTGTGTTTGTTATCCCAGATAGTTGTGAACAAACACACAAAATAAACAGACACTTTTTGTTAAACGATATTTAATACCGAATTCTAGTCACTATACTTCTCGGTCAAACCTCGTCACAATAAATTCTTATACTTAAATAACTTCGCTCACTTCGCGGATAATCGTATGTAAAAACACGTATATATACTTATCAATATTCTATCTATTGTCGTCTCACCTCTACATAGGGTGGACTACTAACTTGATGGTGTCTAGGAACACCTACAGACTTCGAGTTCAGTGTAGCATAACTACCTCGAAACTCTTCAGAAAGTCAAGTGAAGTTTTGGTGTAAATCGATTTACCAAGTGACTTCTTTTTGTGCCTAATATTGTTTACATATCACGAAAGGTACCTTAGGTACATGCCAGAATAGTGCTGACAATTATGCTGACTAGTTGAACGTCTGCATAACTGTTAGCCCTGTTAATTGGGTTGCTAACGGAGGTAACGGTGAATATTTAGAAGAAATATTCGCCGTTAATTGTTGCGGAGTATTTAGGTCAGCGAATGTATTTGTCTGTCTAAATACGACGGAACACAGAGTAATTGTGTAATTGAAATAAAGATGTACACGAAGTAACATCTCGGAAATGTGTGTAATTGCGGTAAAGATGTAAATAATGTACATAATATGTGGAGTACGAGATAGAAGAGTATAGACAGAGCAGTGTAGCCGCGAGTAAAACTGTAAAAGTGTTCAGAGAAATATGGTCGAATGTTTGCAGAAGTGCTAAGGGAGGAGGACCGGTGGTCCCAACAACAATTGATACAAATATCGATTACTATCGATATTTTTCTACAATTTTTCCAAGTTCCAGGATTTTATTTTTATTTTTTTTTAAAATTATGCATGAAAATTGGCAAACTGGATTTTCTGGAGAAGTACTGCTGCCCTAGATTTTTTGTATTTATTTAGTTTTTTCTTTGATTATGTAGTATTGGGGAGCTATTCCACTAACACTTTATGTCAGTTCAGTCACTTACGCCATTCACATCTCCTTTTACATGGCCTAAAGTCCCGTAAGAATTTCACAAAACCATCCACCAAGTTAAAGTTTGCTTGAATGGCGTAAGTGGCTGAAATGTTGTAAAGTGTTAGTGGAATAGCACCCCTGAACCAGTAAAGAATGAAAATTTCTGATTAGACATGCTGGTGTTAAATAGGCAACCATTGTATACCACTTAACGTAATTTACACTACATTTAGATAGGCTATCCTTGTGAATTTAAGGTATGACTTTATTAAATGTATTCTAAATTTTTGAACTGAAGCAAAACATCGAAAGTACACACAAAGTACACTAGGGTTGCCTACTTTTACACTGGTATGTCTTGACATTAAAAAGTACATCGGTCTTGTGAAGCTTTACAGGTCCAGCACTATAAAGTTAAAAAAGGTTTTGTTGTTTAAGAATACCTACATTTTCCAGCCCCGCTGGCTGCGCTGGAATTTTTAAAATTAATTTTTAACGTAATAATTAAGAAAATAGTGTTCAAGAAATATTTCAACATGGATTTATTCGAAAAAGTTGGTTGGTTTTCAGCCTCTCGATGGAGTCATGCAGTACTTGATGTTAAGGGTTTTCAACTTTTTTCAACAAAGGGCCAGATTTGAGTAAGTAGCTCTATAGACAGTCCAAACTAAATAAACAAATGCAGAAATTTTAGTTTATTACTAAACATTTTTCGCAAAAAAATTAGGGTACTAACCTACGATGAAATTGTCAAAAAATTGGGATCAGCTATTTTTACGTTTATACTTTTTTTTTGCACTAGGGTCGAGTAAAAAACCCTTCCTAGGGCGTAGATTAAATAGCCTATTTTCAAATTTAACCAAAAGTATATAATGCTATCTTCCAAAACTTCCAAACCATTATTTGTTAAAGAAATTTTTGTTCAAATCTTCAAATTAAAATTAATTTCTATTCGTCAACGTCACAGTAACAATGATGCCAGAAGGTTCAAGCGGTCTGCTCGTAAAATTATCTACTTTTTTACTTGGAGCACAAAACTGGAAGTCAATCAGAACGACTAAATTGATTATTTTACCAAACACTGCCTTAGGCTAGGAAGTATTAAGAATTTCCTCTACAAAAAAAAAAAAAATTGAATTTAGGAGATCAACAGCATCACAATTAGTTGGCAAAAAGACAGGTCTCCTTAATTATTCAATTTCGGAAACGTACTCCCAACAATGTGTAAAAACGTTAAGTAGAAACGTTTAGGACCATCTTTCCTTTTACACAAAATGTTGCTATCCTGATGCATTTCACATTACCCTGAATTTGAACATTCTGCAACCGATTTCTACAAGTCAACTGAATTTTGATGGGAGTTCAGGGGATACTTTGGACGGGTGAATGCAAATGCACTCATTCACGTGATTTATTACTAATTACTTAAAACATAAAACGTTTCCGTTAAATTCAGACAGTACATTTTTCATAATTCTCAGAATTATAATCTTATGAAATCAAATCATAATTTCATTTCCTTTTTAATGACTTGACACCCAGTTCTTTGAATTAATTAAAAATAATTCATTTATATTATTTTCAATAATATTCATAAATTCTCTCTTCACAAACTGGCAAAACTCACATGGACCTTAACGTTCCCTCGGTAAATATCACCGTCTTTTTTCGAAAAATTCCAGCCATTAGGCTACGTTCTACGTTTAATTAACGTGAAACTAGTTTCATCATAACGAGATATGGTCGTCTGACGGGAGAGTCGGAATGGAAAACAGAAAAAAAAACCACACAGAAAATGATCGAATCGATTACAAAATATATTTGAAACGTGAAGATAACCAGCACGACCGCCATTTTACGTGTTCATTGAATAATAATCCCACGTGAATAGTACGGCGATCAATCATCAGGCAAACAGAATTTTCGAAGTAAAAAGTTCGCAACGAAATTAGATCAAAAGACGGAGACTAATTAAACCATGAACAGGTCAAAACAGTAATCGGCAGACAGATAAGAAAAAAAGAAAAAGAAAAAAGAGAGGAGTAATTTATAACAAACTACCAAACCGGTCAGCGATAAAAATAGTAATGAAAACGTAAAGAACTTACCTTGATAGTCCTTAGCCCATTGTGGAATGCACTTCTTGGGGAAGTCTTCGTCATCTGTCGAGTCATCTGTATTAATGTCGTCAATACCGTAATCATCTGCGGTTTTAGATTTCTTTGGAATACGATCTTCTTTCAGTGGTGTGATTTTGTACGACGTAACGTCGGCGATGTTCTGTCAATTGGTAAACAAATAATTGATATTATGGGAAGGGGGAAACCAAGAAAAAAAAAAGATGAACCCATGAAAGTGCTATACACTGGGCAAGTCCTGAAATAGTAAATAAAAGCGCGAGAACAAGTCAAAATATAAAAAAATATTTGTACAAAATCATCCTTGCACAACCCAACTTTTACATTATTTATAGTGTAATGTATTTGTACCTAGAAAGATTATATTTAAAGACCAAGGCTGGATAAACATGGACAGTTATCTTTATCTTTGATTTTTGTGTTTAAAAAGGTTTTGAAAAAAATATCTACAACTAGGGCAATTACCATTTTTCAGTCAAATATTTTCCATATATATCCATGAAATATGCAGATGTTAATCCCTAAATAAATTGTCAAACATATATCACATAAAAAAATTCTGACTGATGGTTAAAAACTTTTTAAAGTAGTAAGCTTAGCTACAGAAACAAAATTTGGAAGACTTTGGAAAATTCCGTGACTATTAAATGTATCATTTATCATCTGACAAGAAATGAGACAGTTTACCAGGTCACGATCAAACTTCATAATATATAAGGATTATGTTTTTTTTTTTTTTTTTAAAAATAAAACCCGCTAAAACTTATTTGCAGTCACAAACTTGATTTTCGATTTTATTATACTAATCGAACGTTTTCAATATTACTTTTCTGACACGAAGGAAGTCTTTACTATGTTTTACTGATGACCAACTTGAAGGTGTCCTGCAGTTATAAGTGGTAAATTATAGAAATTTTTTTGTAAAAATTAGCTTTTTTTTTTTTTCGTAAAAATGTTTGTTTCATTGGATTTTGTTGGCAAAATTAATATTAATAGCTTCTGTTTGCCTCCACCGAATAATGAAAAGAAAATGGAAATAAAATTAATAGAATAGATCGAAAATAATTATTTTTCAAAATGTAATTATTTTTCCTTAATCGCTTCTGACTTTCAGGAGTCCTAGTTGGCAACATACAAAGTCTTTAAAATCTCTTTAGATCAGCCAAGTTCGATATAAACAAAAATACAACCCGCGTGACACGTGAGGATTTAATATACATACAAAAACATGTATAATATATAATCCTCATGGAACCGATGACGTGTGGTTCCTGTTTGTCGATTGCGCCAAGGAACTTGGCAGACATGTACCGGTCTGAAGATTTTAGGCAATATCTACTTTTGAGATGAAAAAAATGTTCACAAAAAAAAATTATTAGATTCAAAGCTAAGGCCGAATGCGAATGCTTATCCAACTACGGTCTTCGAATTGAACACTTTCACTGAACGCTTTTAACATTCTTGAGAGTACCCAAGGGGAGAGAAGCAATTTTCAACGCAAATTTCATGTCACATGCTAATGACCATGTTTTTCGGCGAGACTGAGATCTAATTTCATGTTACTTTCTTTACAGGAGTTTTTTTTGACGAGCAAAAAATGGCGTTCAAAAACGTCAAGGAGCCTATTTAGAATGTCGAAATCTATTTACACAGTCTTGCCAACAATAAATAATCGTTATGGATTCGTGTTTTTTTCTGTTAGAAGATGAGACAATTTTCAACAGAAATTTCCATTTTTTGTAAATACTGGGACGATTTATTTACCTACATTTTTCGTATCGAATAAAATTTTGGAATAAGAAAAAAATAAATAAATTCGATCAGAAAATTGTTTTAAAACTGAAAAAATTTTGTATTTTCATTTTTCAAGTAGATTCAATTTATCGGTAGTTAGGTTTGCTTTGATTTTTTTTTTTTTGTTTCGAAAGAATTCATTCGACACGGTACTCACCAGTTTATTCAATCGTACGTACGGCGTGGATAACATACACTTATCCACCAAAGGTTCTCTATAAAAATAAAATCAAAGTATTAGAATGCCGCCGGAATAATTCGAATTTGCAGATGACTGCCTGTTCCCACTAGATTCATTGCGGCGAAATGGTTAAGGGCTCCACTTTGTAACAAGTCATCAGTTTAAGACCATTTAACGTCATACTGAAGACTTGAAATAGCGATGAGCCAAGTTAGGTGTCCATCCAGTGAAGTAAATTCATGCTAGAAGATAACTAACTGCTGGAGACTGATGGATTTTTCCTCCAGATTTTTCAGATTGGGCAAAGGGGCCTCCTTGAAACCTAAGCCCGATTGAAAAAAAACAAATCAATAAAATTCTCGACTTACTCATATTCATCGGAAGACGAATAGTAAGGTACTTTTTTATTCGCCAAACGAGCACTCCTTTTCAGCACTGAAGACGATTTACTGGATGACGAATCGGAATCATTTCGACTAGAGTTGACTTTTTTTTCCAGCGCCTGCAAAAAATTATACAGAATTATATGTTCACAAACACGACATTATGAACGAAAGGATATGAAAAATAAGAGAAGAAATCGTAATTCGTTTTTAACAAGAGCTAATGGTCAACCCAACAGGGACGTTAAATTGTAACGTCATCAGAACATTCCTTGGTTCAGTCGTCTAAGTTGTTTAGCATTATTTGAGCCATATGGGATTCGGAAGTCATCATATTTCTTTAAATTTAATTTGGTATGTAGAATAATACTGTTAAATTTTTTTTAAATTTTGTTCTCAGGGATTGTCCCAGTTTAAGGAAATGATCCCATTGTCCCAGCCAGTTGAGCTTTCGGTCCCAGTTTTCCATTATGTTGACATTTTCTTTAAAAAAGAATCTAAATAATAGCTTTTTTTTGTCTCCCACACCCGGCTAAAAAGAAAAGTAAGCGATCCATTATGCAAAATAATAAGTATGATCTAAAACGGCGGTTCTCAACTTTTTCTACTTACATATCCCTCAGAACAGAAACCATTACTAAGCGTAACCTCCAGTACATTCACAAGTGGAAAATTTAAACACGAATAAAAAAAATTTTAGTAGAAAAGAAGCTGGCTGCTGACCTTTCAGTCCCCCAATTTATCAAATTTCCCTCCCTTTGTTTATTCTTAAGAGTGTAGTTCATAAATTTTTAAACTCAATATTTTTACTTCATCAAAGAGTAAAAAAACATCTAAGCATTTATTTGTTTGATCCACACATTGCGTGTTACTGGGAGGGGGAACTGGAAGAAGAAAAAACTGAAAAAAGTTCGTGGTCTGGATAATTTACAGTTTTTCGGTATAAAATATAATTTCTTTCCCCTCCTTTTTTACTCGCTCAATTTTGAAAAAAATTACTTAAATTTTTTGAATATTCTTCCCAAATGTTGTCTTTGTGGTTTCCATTTGGCAGAATTTTGGCAGGAAGATTAATTAGACAGTTACCTTTTCCAGAAAACTCCTTTTTTTCATGGTAATGCTAAAACTTTAATCCATTTTTAAAAATTCTAAAAAGCGACAACCATGAAGACAAACGTAGTAAAATGTATGAGGAAAACTCCAAATTGAGCACGCGAAAAGAGGGAGAAAAAGTTTGTGGAATACCTTGTCGTGAGAGATATTCTCACCAGAAGGAAATTCTACAGAATTTAAGCGTGTTCAGCCACTTCATACGAAAGTATGGGCAAGCCAAAACCAAACCGAACACTGGCGATTTTAAAGCCGGTTCTGTGAGTTTTTATACAGGTTTTGGCGGGTGCACACAAACACACGTACGTAGTAAAATACGTACGTTGTTTAAGTACGGCCAGGTCGCATCATCCCCTACTATCGTAGGTGGCGGCTGGCCGGTTCGTGTACGAATCGTGACATTGATTGATGGATGACGTCACGATTCGTACTCGTACATTATCTGCAAGTATTCGCAGGTAATTACGATCGAACGTAATTTCGTGTGTTCGTTTAACGTCGCAAGGACGATAAGTTGCCTGCCCTATGGGGCGGCGACTGTCGTCGGGGGTCCGAGCCCCTACACCTCATACCGATGAGTCCCCACAGCTACTCCCCCCCAGTTTTTGCGCCACAAAAACGACCAAAATTGCGCAAGGCCTGGGGGACGTGCGGGTTTACTTACGTTTTTGATCGGCCTCCCATTTGGCCAGAGCGCTGCCCACCGCGGCCCCGACGCACTCGTAGGATTCCCTACGGGCGTTTGCTCGGGCCAGGTAGTTGCTCCGGCTGGTTTCACCCCTATGCCTCGGTCTCGCGTTTTTCGCGTGGGCATAGGGATGACGGCGGGAGTGAGGGGGCAGCGGACGTTTGAACTCTGGCTTTCGGTGCATCGGGGAGTTAGTGTTCCCCGATGTCCATGCAGCCATCCTTGCTCGTTCGTTCGCGGCCCTCTCTGCCGTGAACAGGAAGCCCATCGCTTCCTTCTTCTCTTCGGGTTTCGGCTCCGGCTTCGGGGGTTCCGGAGTCGGAGTCGTCTCCTCCGGAGATCGAGGAGGAGAGATGACTGGCGGCAGTGGAGTCGTCATCTCCGCCAGTACATCGGCAACCGGAGGAGCTGTGTCCATCAACAGCTCCTCCTCTATCCTATCCAGCTCCGTTTTCGTTTTTGTCATCTGCTGAGTTTTTGACTTCTCAGCGGATGTCTTAGCGAAGTGGAAGCTGGCGGACATCGGGATAGGTATACGTGACATGATTAGAATGGGTTATTAGTTAGGAGAAGGCACCAAAAATAAAGCTCAAGAAGCGACTAAGTAGTTCAGAAGTTCGAGAACTGCTGTTTTTACCTCATTTTTCGATTTACCTTTACAGTTATTTTTCTTTATTTTCGGATCTTCTTATCTACACGTAGAGGGGATAGCGCTTAAAATTCTCGGCCGTATACAAGTTTTCCGGTTAAGATCTGATCGGTTTAAGCAGAGTTATGCCTGAAATAAACTCAGTGAATATTATTTTTCGAATTCTAAGTACAAAGGAATCTCCGTTTGTGACGTCACGTCGTAGAGATTATCTTTGCGGTTAACGGTACTCGCACGTTGCAATGTTTTGTTTCCGTATTGCACGTGGATTTGTTTATTCCTGTCTTCTTCTTTTTGTTGGCATTCCTCGTTTGCTTATCTCCGGAGTTTCTTTGTCTCACGGAGTTCCGATATTCCCCGTATGTTTTTAGCGGGTTTCGATTTTTAGTACGGATATTACTTTTCGGGAGTAAATTTTTATTTTCGTCGCATTAACCTCTCGGACGTGCGGGAAGGATGTGAATTTTTGCGTTTTTTCGTACCTGGAGGTCTACCTCTTTTGCGTGGTTGTAAGGGGGCCTCAGGATCAAATGTTTTGGTGTTCACATCGTCCGAAAATCTCACTGTTTTCTTGAGTTTTTCTTTATGTGAGGTGTTTTTCTCACTTTTTTCCGACGAATTCTTCCGTTTTTGTTTCGGAATTCGTCTGTGTATTTTCGGGGTTCTCCTTTTGTACCCTTCTAATTCTTTTATCGTCACTTACCAAGTACGCAGGCTTCAATCTGTCGATTGAAATTGTTCTTGGTTCGCCTGCGATGAGTATCACAAAGTTTTTCTCATCTCGTGATACTACTTTATAAGGACCGGCGTATGGTTTCTCCAGCGCAGATCTCATTTTTTCGTCTCTAACAAATACGTGTGACGTATTGGCCAAGTGTTTCGAGACGTAAATCTTGGGCTGGCCATGACGAGCTGCCTGATTTAGGAAGTTGTTGGCATCATTTCTTATATTTTGTACCATTATTTCGGGGCTAACTTCTTTCGATTTTGTGAAGAAGTCCCCTGGAAGGCGTAGCTCTTCGCCGAACGCTAATTGCGCTGCAGAGTGACCTGTATCAGTTTGTAGGGCGGATCGAAGGCCTAAGAGGATGGTAGGGAGTACTTCTACCCATCTCTTTGTATCGTGTGACATGATGGAGGCTTTGAGAGCTCTATGCCATCTCTCTATTTTGCCATTGGCTTGAGGATGGTAAGCTGTGGTATGACTGTGTTGAACACCAAGCTTATTTGCCAGCTCTTTAAAGAGCGAGCTCTCGAATTGGCGACCTTGGTCCGTGACTATGACTTCCGGTACGCCATACCTCGCAATCCAGGTATCGTACAACCTTGCAGCTACTGTTGGAGCTGACATCTCATGAAGAGGGATTGCTTCCGGCCATCGTGTTGCCCTGTCTATTATCGTCAACAGGTATCTGTGTCCTTGGGATGGTGGCAATGGGCCTACCAGATCCATATGAACCGTTTTAAACCGCTGTGTTTGCTTGAATGATTTGAGGGGCGAGCGAGTGTGTCTTCCTACTTTGGATTCTTGACAGTTCAGGCAACTGCGAGCCCATTTGTTGCAGTCAGACTTCATTCGTGGCCATACAAATCTTTCTGAAATTAGTTTAGCACTACATTTTGGCCCAGCATGTGACAGGTTATGTACACTGTTGAAAGCCAACCTGCGATATTTTACCGGTAGAAATGGCCTATTCTTACCTGTACTGATGTCACATGTTAATAAAACATCAGTACCGGGAATTTTTCGCTGTCTCAATTTGAGGGTAGTATCATCGTTCGATAACAGCCCCTGCAATTCTGCATCCTTAAGCTGTGCTTTAGCTATTTCAGCATAAGGCAATTGGACAGGAACCGAGATAGCTTCGATTCTACTCAAGGCATCAGCTGGAGTGTTAAGTTCTCCACTTATATACTGAATGTCTGTAGTCAGTTGGCCAATATAGTCCAACTGTCGTGCTCTTCTCGGAGATGCCGGTTCTGCTTTTTGTGTGAAGGCATATGTTAGGGGTTTATGGTCAGTATACACAGAAAAACATCTACCCTCTAACTGGTGCCTGAAATGCTTCAACGCAGCAAAAATTCCGAGCAATTCCCTATCGTATGTGCTGTAATTCTTTTCGGTTTTTGAGAGCTTCCTCGAGAAGAAAGCTAGCGGTAATTTGATGTTGTTAGTGTCCAGTTGGTACAATGTTGCACCAATAGCAAAGTCTGATGCATCGGTACTTACGCATAACGGCAGACTTTCGTCTGGATGAGCCAACAGAGTTGCATTTGCCAGTGTTTCTTTGATATTTTCAAAGGCCTGTTCGGCTTCTTCGTTCCATTCGAGTGGAGTTTTATCTTTCTTTTTACTTGTCTTTATTAGTGCAAACAGCTTACTTTGTTCGGCTGCTGCATTCTTCATGCAACGTCTGTAGAAATTCACCATCCCCAAGAAACGCCTAAGTTCTGCGACATTTGAGGGCTTCGGGAAGTTCAATATTGGCTCTACCTTGGTCTTCAAGGGGGAAATGCCTTCGGTCGAGACTTTGTAGCCGAGGAAGTCAATTTCGGTCTGTGCATATAAGCTTTTGCCTACGTTGATAGTGAGTCCGGCTGCGTGTATACGCTGTACCACGGCTCTCACATTCTCCTCGTGCTGATGCTCACCGCCTTCTGAGCAAATGCAGATATCATCCAGGTATGCATATGCAAACGGCAATTCCCTAAACAGTCCATTGATAAATCGTTGGAAAGTTTGTGCTGAGTTGCGTAGTCCAAACGGCATTCGAAGGTATTCGAATAATCCAAAGGGGGTTATAACCGCTGTCTTTGGAACGTCCTGGTCGGCCATAGGAATTTGGTGGAATGCCCAGTTGATGTCTATTTTTGTGAACATCGTTTTACCCTTCATATTCGCATTGAAGTCCATTATATTGGGGACTGGGTAGCGATCAGGAACTGTTATGGCGTTTAAGGCCCTGTAGTCGCCGACAATTCGCCACTCTCCACTTGCTTTCTTTGTCATGTGGATAGGAGAGCTCCATGAGCTTTTTGAGGGGCGACATACGCCCTCCTCAACGATGCGATTGAAGTACTCTCGTGCCGCTTTGAGTTTGTCGGGTAATAACCGTCGTGCTCTAGCATGGCAAGGCTGTCCTTTGGTTTCTATGTAGTGAACCGTGTCGTGTTTGTACGTAGGATGCCTGCGAATTGAGGGTTGAGTGACTCCAGGATAGTCTGACAGGATCCGTAAGAGTTGTCCGTCGACTTTAGTACAGCTGGATATGTTTGTGTCCAGTCTGTATGCTAGCGTTTTGCCTTCCACACTTTTATTTTCACTATTGATCAGTTTACCGTGTTTGAGGTCGATGATCAGGCCATAGTGTGCAAGAAAATCTGCACCCAGGATCGGGTTTGGAACATCTGCAACCGTGAAGGACCACGTCATATTTTTGCTGAGTCCGATGTCTACTTTGCTTGTCTCAAGTCCGTATGCTGGAAGGTTTTGACCATTCACAGTACGGAGATAGTATTTCGGAGGAAGTACTTTTTGGGTTTTATTTACTGGCAATATGCTCAGGTCTGCTCCCGAGTCAATTAAGTAACGTCTCCTGTTTGTCCTGTCCTTGATGAACAGGCGGCGTGAGTATTTTTCCGAGGGGTCTTCGGCCGCACAGATGGCCCCTCGTTCTAGTTTGACGCTTCCTTGTTAAAGGTTTTACCCCACCATCTGCACCTGTTGTTACATTTGGTGGCCTCAGCGCCAAATCTATTATGGAAAAAGCAACTCTTATCATCCCAATTTCGAGACTGGGTTTTGGGAGATGTTGTTCTAGGGGGAGTTGAACTCTGACCCCTGCTTCCGGAACTAGATCTGCGGTCTCTTGACCGGGACTGACGTCCTCTGCTGCTATTATTATTGTTGTTGCCTCTACTTTTCGATCTTTGTCGCCAGCTACTATTGGGCTTCGTCGAGCTTTGGCTTTTGTTCCTCTTTACTTCCTCGGTCAACTGAGCTATTTGAGCTCTAAGTTGAGCGAGTTCCCCAGTCTCTGCAGATACTGCGCTGACCACCAGCTTTGACCTTGTGTATTCGAGCGCATTGTCTGCGGATTTCGCAAGGAAGTCCAGATCCGCGGATGTATTGATTACCGTGGAACCAACGGCGGCTAGGCACTGCACAACACTTTGTGGTAGTTGCTTACAGAATTGATTGCCTATGACAGAAGGGGCTACGATATTGTCCGCCTTCTGTCGTAACTTCGCCATGAAGATTGAGGGTTTGTTGTCCCCCATCTTCATACCACCCATCACATCATCTATTATTTCATTTTTCGTTTTTCCAAATACTTTTTTAATTTTCTTGACGAACCAGGCATACTTGTCCTCTTCTGTCGAAGGGCATTCCATCACGTCCGGAATGTGGCGGATTATCTGTGGAGGCATGCCTCCACAGATGTGTGTATACCGCTGGTTCAGAGTTATGTTCTCTGTTCTGAACCTGCCTTCTAATAGAGTCAACCATAATTCTACCTCATTCGGTAGAAATTCCGGGATGTCTATCCTTTGTCTATAGAGATTAGGGTTCTGTCCTGGTTGCATTTGTAAAAGTTGCAAGATTTGGGCCAGGACTTCGGGTGTCAGCTGCGGCTGACTACTGCCTCCCTGTGATGGTTGCGGGTTTTCAGTTGGTGGTGGAACCATTGCTGTGTCTTTTTGTTGACAAGCGTATTCCACAGTACTTCTGCCTTCCTTACTGGTCGAAAACACTGGCTCCTGTGTTTGTAGGACAGGTGTTTTCGGGTCGGAGCTTTGGCTTAAAGTCCGACCACTTCTCAACGTTTTAACTGCTAGATCTTCTTTATTTATTGCAGTTCCCAGTCGTGCTAATTCTGGGTGTTGAGGGCCTTCTTCTATATTTGCCAAATTCAAGGAGTGTCGAGTCGAAGTCGGGGGAGTTGGGGGATGAGTCCAACCTTCTTCCTCCAGGTCTACTGTCTTGTTTCTCTTTATTTATTTATTTTAAAGAGAGGGGTATAAATTCCCACTTCAGCAGACTCTTACTTCGACGACCAAAAGGTGTCTTAGTCTGGGTAAAAAAATATTTTTAATTTGCCGAGCAAGCGAGAATCTCGCCAGCGCTACTGCGCCAAGTTGAATTAGCGCCGAAGCGCCTAAGACTCCTCACGACGTGGCCGAAATCACGTCGGGGTCACCACTGTGGAATACCTTGTCGTGAGAGATATTCTCACCAGAAGGAAATTCTACAGAATTTAAGCGTGTTCAGCCACTTCATACGAAAGTATGGGCAAGCCAAAACCAAACCGAACACTGGCGATTTTAAAGCCGGTTCTGTGAGTTTTTATACAGGTTTTGGCGGGTGCACACAAACACACGTACGTAGTAAAATACGTACGTTGTTTAAGTACGGCCAGGTCGCATCATCCCCTACTATCGTAGGTGGCGGCTGGCCGGTTCGTGTACGAATCGTGACATTGATTGATGGATGACGTCACGATTCGTACTCGTACATTATCTGCAAGTATTCGCAGGTAATTACGATCGAACGTAATTTCGTGTGTTCGTTTAACGTCGCAAGGACGATAAGTTGCCTGCCCTATGGGGCGGCGACTGTCGTCGGGGGTCCGAGCCCCTACACCTCATACCGATGAGTCCCCACAAAGTTCTTTTTTTTTGCTTACCGAGCCACACCCTTAACTATTGGGTGTTCGGTCTGAAAAAAGAAAAAAAAATTTCAATAGAGAATTATTATTTGTATAATTAAGGTGATAGCGGAAAACAAGCCAAAAAACTGTCATTTATTTAATTTCAAACCTACTTTAACGGATTATGACTCGTTGACATAAGATATAATTAGTTATTCCATAAATTCCCTAGTTAATGAATGAAAAATGAAATTTATTACATACTTTCCTTAAAATGACTCCTAATTTCATAGAATAATTAGTTATTTTATGAATTAACTGAATTTCACTTTTTAATGGTAACATACCAACTTCATACGGAAATTAAATGATAAATTTAACTGAAAACACAACTTGACCAAAAACTTTTTTGATGACGTCACATTTAACTCCTCGAAATTTACATGAAATCAATCTCATTTTCAAGGAAAAAGGGACGAATTATGTTAGGAATCAGAATTGGAACCCTTACTATTTTGGTGTTGTTAAACGATTCGGCTTTTCGTCGTGCTTCACGTCTGGTCATTCGTCGTTTGCTTCTGCTCGCTGAAGATGATACGTTGTCTGACAGGCACGACTGCAGGACGGAACACGAAGGTATCGCAGGAGTAGCAGAAGGAATACCGCAGATAGCATGAGTTTCTATAACGCTTTTCACCGGACTCATCTCATTTTCTTTCTCCTCCTCAACGTCAATAAACGACACATTTGAAGCCATCATTTTTTTACGACTCGACTGAGAGAACGGAGTGCTGCTAGCCAGCATTTCGTTTCGTTTCAATATTCCCCTGGAAAATAACAAACAAAAATCAATATTACTCTACTCTTGAAAAGTGAGGTGGAGGTCAAATTTTAGTGCCGGTCAAACGAGAAACTAATAAAAATTACCGGGTAATTCAACAAATGAAGGGGAGTAGGCACAACGTTAATTAAAATTAGATATAGTTAACAGAAATTTGAGATAAAGAAAATGAAAATCTAAACGAAAATATATACACCCAATCCACAAATTCGCGGAATTAATTTCGTTCAATAGTTGAAATTCTGGAATATTTACACAAGTAGCAAAGAGGCGATCTTGAACATTTTAAACTGTAAAACTGTTGAAAATAGTTCTACATCAACGTTACGTCATAAGTTTTTCTGAGAATCAAATCATAAATGTAAACTGGATAGTTAGCCTATATATTCGTTCGTAAAGCCATAACTACACAACCACAAAACAGATCAAGACTAAATTTCAAGGACTTATTCGTGTAATCATAAGGTAGGTTTTGACCAGTAGTTGAAATCTGCAGCCATTTCGACCCTCTGGCAGTCCCAATTATCAAGACAAAATAAGCCACCTGTGCAACAGTGCTGTTTGGTTTGTTCGTTAGGGAGTGATTAACGCTTGATGAATTAAAGTTTATTCGTGTTAATTATAAATTATGTATGTCATACAGCATATTTTCCTACAAGAATCTTTCTTTGGATCTACCATACCAAATCAATTTGCATTTTTTAAATTAACTGAACATCTGCCTGATGGTAAAATTAATTAAAATTAAATCTAAATTGTTAAATTTCAAAAAATTAAGAAAAAAAAAAACAGTTCCTGCTTTTCCAGAGAAAATTAATATTTCAAGGAAGTATGCTACGATTGAGAGGAGTGTTCCAAGCGAAGCTAAAACAAAAAAATCACCTTATTTTCACGAGGCAACCAAAGCAACACCTTATTAAAAGTTTTAAGTTACCATCCACGTCAAGCATGAATTCTGTTTTTATTTTAAATAAAAAAAATGAAACGAATTCATAACCCTTTCACAAAATAATTGGAGGGACAGTTCCAAAATACTTTTTTGATCCATCAAATTGACTTCCTAAATTTTTGTATTTTTCGCTTTTTTTAGGTTGGAAACAAAACATTTCTACATAATAATAGGTTAAAAAATTGGAGCAATGTTAATTAAAAGTGGCTAAAATTAATGATCATTCAATAAAAAACATGGACTAAAAATGTTTTTCCTGAAATGATGGTAAGTTGAATCAGGAGTGCGATCATAAATATTTATGACTAGGGCTGTGATCATTTGAAAATGTACAAACTAATTCGAGTTTTTTTTTTGTTTTTTGTTTGATGTGACAACATTTATCCGTAGGAACTTAAGAAACATGCTGAAAAAACCTCGTATCTTAATTTTAGGATGTTGTGTTAAACTCCGCTATACATCTATGATTTTGAAATAATAATAAAAAAAGAAAACGACTGGAACTGTGGACCATCAAAAGATCAACATTAAATAGAGTAATCTTTCTTCTTATGGTGAGTGTGCATTTTATCTGAATGAACTGAACAAACCCAACGCGCCAAACAAACCAAATGTTTGGGATATTTGACTTTTTTTGAATTGATTCTTGGCGTATTTTCAATTACCGATAATGCTCGAAAAATGTTTGGCACGTTTGGTTTATTCGAAGAGAAATGCGCAAGTGTGGACCCACCATTAGAGGACAAAATAATTTTTTGTATTTTGACATCATATAGGTGGAAATCCAGGTATGCGCACAAAAATATCCAATGAATGGGCAAAAAAATATGTAGAGAAAGCGGACAAAGCATATAAGAAAAGTGCACATGATTAATGCCTGATTGATATAGAATTTTAATAGGCTTATGCATTTTTCTAAAAGACTCAAATTCATTTATTTAAGTATATGAATTTTTAAGTAGATTTCTTAGAATCTACTCATTGCGAAGGTTCGTGGAATGTCCCAATAATTTTTCCAGTTACGGTCTTCAGACCCAAAAACACTCTCTCCCAAAAATTTTACACATTCTTATAGATATATGGATTTTTTTAAGGGTCGGGGAAAAATTTAGCATGTTTATACTTCAAGTCCATATCCTAGTCAAGTTAGAAGATGGACCAAATACATACATTGATTTCAAAATGATGTCAGTTTAAAGTTGAACTCTGCAAAGAAACTGGAGGGTGTAATTCTTCACGAATCAAGACGAAATCTTACAAGAGCATACTTTAGGTCTACTTATATTTCAGGCAAGTTTGAAGATGGGAAAAATCTGCCCATTAATTTTGAAATCACAGCTTTTTGAAATTTTCTTTGTAATATAAAATTTTTAAAATCTAATACAGAATGTTGCAATACATGTAATTTGAAAACATGCTGACTCAAGGCAAAATCTACCTTTCAAATTGGTTTGCTGTCCGGATTTTCAAAAGCTAATTGGTTTCTAATTTTTTTAAATTTTTCTTTCAAGTTGACTTCAAAAATTAGCCCTACACCTCCCTGTTTGTATTGGAGAAGCAGCTGAAGTTTAAAATGTTGGTCAAAATGTGAAAATTAATTTCAATAAATTTAAATTTCAAACTTGAAACAGGTTGAAATAAGCAGTGCGCTTTCCTTACACGGGTAAAATATGGATTATGTGATCGATTATAGCCCATATAGAGTGGTATGGAGAGACCTATATTTTCGACTTCAGCAGACGTAGTTAGAGGCACTCTTATTGTTCAACCTTTTAAGGGTACATCAGTGGTTAGTGAATGTCAGTGCTAATGTGGCACGTCCATTTTTTTTTTCATACGGTCGAAACATTTTAATACAGTAATCTTCAAATTAGGCTTCACGAGGAAATAGCTGCGTCAACCGGCAAAAGAAAATGAATAAAATTTCAGTCAGATTTTTTGTTTGATATTTCAAACAACTTAATAAAATGTACAATAAACATGGGTACTTTTCAAGGCGTTTTGTACGACCAATTCTACCTGTCTGGAAACACACAATGGCAAATATTTTTCCCTTTTTTTGTCTATTCTGCTTATAGGAAACAATATCAGAAATAAAGAAATCGATTGGATGCGAGCAAAAAATTTTCATCGTTCAAATAATAGTGTATTAGTGTTCGAATTTTCGCTTACCAAAGATAACGTGTTTATAAATTTCAGCACATTTTTCTGAAAATTTTTGTTTCTTGGGTGTGCGGTGGAGTCAGTTAACAATGTGAATAGAAAGGGCGGGGAAAGAGGGGGCCGAGCTTTAGTTCAAGTCAAAAGTTCCGTACAGCGAAACACCAAATGTGTACCAACATTGAAAAAAATATGGAGCTAGAGAGAAAATTCGTTTTAGGTTCGGTTTCTCCCATTGTCCCCCGATGCATAGAATTAAGAAAAGAAAAAAAGCAACAAGAAAACTAATAATGTCATACTTTTTAGCAGCCGATTTTTCTGTCTCTTGGACATTAAGTGCAGTCAAAACAACGCTGAAATCCTTGGTAGCATGTTTTTTCTGTTTAAGCCAACCCTGAAACACAGCAAAACGGAAGAATATAATTTGTGTTCTTTACAAGACTTGAAACCCGTACGTGAGAGTAAAACTGAAATAAAAAGTATTGTCTGTCGATCATGTTTAACTGATAGTTTTTTTTTTTTTTATTATTATTCAGCTGGTAGTTTAGAAATAAATTGTAAATATAATAACAGAACAAAAGAAACTAATAGTGTGTTAAAAATGAATTTTAAAAAATATGAGTTCTAAATGTTAAACGTGTGAGGTGAAACATAGCGAAATCTGTTGCACTCACACAGAAACACGTAATGTACTCCACAAGCGTTTTCGTAATACTTTAGCGGCAAACTCGGTAACTAATTCAGAGGTCTATTCATATACGAACCAAAAACAAAGTCTAAAATGTGTAATTTTTATTCCCAAACGGAGTTAAATTAAAGCATGTATATATTATAAATATAATAAAAAAAAGGCACTTGATAGCAGTTTGTGCAATAAGCTGTTTGAAAAATTGAATTTTCATAACGAGTTAAAGAAACTTAGTTTTCTGAATAGAGTTAAAAACAGCAACGTTGAGAACTTCAACAATAAATAACTGAATGATTGGCGGGCTAAAATAATTCTGAAAAGAAGCTCTGTTTTTACATCTATATTAAAATTATCACTATTCATAAGCTTACAGTTCGTCATCAATCTTTCACGAGAAAGAACTTGATGTATTTTTGATGTGTAAACATCTTAGCTCTCAGTGAGACTTACAAGACTCGTTAACGTATCTTTGTGTGTGTATGTGTGTGGCTGTGTGCGTGTCCCTTGTCAATTGAAGTTGAACGCAACAATTTTGAAACAAACCTCTTATATCATTCGATGATTACTCAGCTACTATTTAAGTTAGAGAGCTGAAGTTTGTATGACTGGGAAGAGGAGAAAATTTACAAAATTTTCATCTAATTTTTTAATAATTTCTACCTATTTAAAAATGAATAAACGTAAAAAAAAAAGTAAATATTGGAAAATTTACCGTTTTTTGGATTCTACAAACTTTCTACCTTTCACTTAATGATTCCTCAGGCGACATTTAAGATTGGTATCATTGGAAAAAGGAGAAAATTTGCATAAATTTATAATTCATATAATTTTTTTATCATCTTCAGCAGTTCGAAAATAAATAAACGAAAAGAAAAAGAAAATTTGCCATTTGTGAACTATAAACTTCTCCTCTTTCACTCAGTGATTTCTCAGCCGCTATTTAAATTAGCGAACAAAGGTTGATCATTGAAAAGAGAAGAAAATTTGAATATTCTACTATCCATGTAATTGTTTCTATCATTTTTGGCAGTTTAATGGGTTCAAGTATTATTCTATTCATATTGTGTTAAGAGAAAATTTGAATTTTTTTTTTACCTTAGGCAGAAAAAAACTTCATGTTTCACCGCAAAGAGAAAAAAAAATAGTCCCAAAGTCAATACTGTCTCAGCAATAATAAAATACACTAAACCATTCGATATTCGCTCACCTACAATTCTTCATTTCTATCCACAGAAACTTTGAGCAATTATTATTTCGAAAGAGACGTACTTTGTAAAGTTTCAAAAAGAAAACAGTTGTTTGGTTGGACTGCTTTTCATTCTTTGACGAACTCTTCTGACCAAACGATTTTTGTGAATTTCAAGACAGTCTACAAGCTTTTCACATTTTTAATAGATTAATCCATTTCTTCGTATAATTCTAGTTTCATATTCATCCAAAAAATTTTAAACATAAACTGGGGGGAATGAACAATTTAATGAAATCAGGTGTTTAAGACAACATACAAACAAATAAAAAATAAAAATAAAAATCCAAAGAATGACAATTATTGACAGATTTACGTAACGTTAAGAACCCATTAAATTAAAGCGTAATGTTGTTCCATAAGGTATGCATGAAACAGTGTTAAAAAAATAACAATTTTCAAACACGAAATCACCACGTAGTAAAAACAGAAAACTTCTTAAATTAAAGCATAAGGTTTCACAAAACTAAAAGGAAGTATTATTTTCTTGAAAAACAATCAGCTACTTTCGAACAAATAAGTATTTCGAAAAGATAACTTGATAAATTGGGGTAATATTTTGATAAAAAAAAAAACAAACTTAAAATGTCATTAGAAAAATCGGTCGAAAAATAAGATATTTGGATCTCTAATGAAAGATTCTCAATCTGTGATTTTTGAGGTCAAACAAAACATTTTTGTAAAATTTCAGAAATCATGAAAAAAAAAGAAATTACATTAACGAACGTGTTTTTTGAACTTTGATTTTTGGGTTGATAACTGTTTCGCGCAAAAATCAGCAATTTGAAATTGAAATATTGAAAGTATACGAAGCAAAATTTGAGGAGGTGAAACGCCGCAAATTTTTTCTTTTCCTGTTACTGATACAAACACGGATCAAAAATTGCACGTGGAAAGTCGTGAAATCCACCAGACGAGGTATGAACTCCATAAGGTGTTGAATTCAGGTATGCTGTCTCATCATAACGGCATCTCAGCGGTTTTATTTTAGACCTAGAACACTTACGTTTCCCGCAAAATAAATAAATTCTAATTTTTATGGTGGGGAGAGGGGGCAGTGGGCATTACACAAAACGTGGCCCTTTAGAATTAAGCATATTATAGAGTTATACAGGATTCCAAATCTGAGCATCAGATACTGTGAAAAAGGATCAATAAATGGGCTAAACAATTTTGTTTACCTCTTCTCCCCACGGAATGAAAAATCTCGGAGGGAAGCAACTTGAATGACCAACGGAAGGGGTACGAACGGAAGTAAAGTTCTATCAGTCCCTCCTGATAATAGAAAGTTAGTATTTCATTTAAGACATATTTTGCACACCATCTTCCATTAGACCATGACGTTAACTTTTTATGAAAATAAATAAGTCATTTTTTTATTTGTTTTTTCTTTCTTGAGTGATTTCTATGAAACGACAAATAAATCCGCCATTGAATATCACTGCGGTGGGCTACCTTCATGATTTCAGTTTCCGTCGTCAGAGGTGCGCAACTTTCTACAAATTGGGAAGCACTGCAAGAATACGTTCAACAGTTCCGGCACAAAAAACCATCGCCAAATAGATAAAACTATGAATATAAAAAATGAAAAAGACAACAACGTCAAAAGGGATGCTCGGTGGGTATATTCATTCGTCTCCATTACTATCAAAGGTTTTCACTACAAGAAAAAAAAAAAGAAAAAGTAGTCTAAAACCGTTTTGGATACTACAATGCTTCAGGGCTTGCCCATTATTATCAGATGTTTTGTTCGACGATTTTTCATGTTTTGAAAATTTCATCACAGACTGAACCGACTGTATTCGTTCCGACTTCCAACGTTCCTCCCGCAGCGGTCACTTACTCAAAACTCATTCACAATCAGAGGCTGAGCGTTTTTTCACGTGACGATAACGACAACCACCACAACAACATCAAAAACTACAACTACAACGTTCATCTCGTTTTTTTCGATATTTTTCGGTGACCTGGCCCGTAAACCTCCATCGAATTACAACCAACAGACGACGCACAATTTACCGTTTCATCGACAACGTCGGCGGTGGCGGCGGAGGCCGACGACGACGCAGTTCGTTTGATCGCAACACGCGGCGACAGGTCGTTGGCAGGCTGCTGTTTGGAGGCGGTGGTCGAGTGGCGATCCGGCGGTTTGCTGCAGCCGGACGGTTTCAGTTGGACGACGCCGGCGGCGGCCGCATCCGTCGCCGTCTCCACGCGCAAATACACCGGATACACATCGCCGTCGTATTGGATCACCATGGAGGACGGAACACCACTGGGCGGCTGCGGCGTCGTCGTAGTCATCGTCGTCGTCCTCTCTCTGGGGTCGGCGTTGTCTTCGCAAAAATAGGTCGTCCGTTCGTCGCCGAACACGTGCTGCAGCGCCGGATTCGGGAAGCCGGCCCGCACGAACGTTACGGGCGAACACAGTTTCAACCGAAGATGGTCGGCCAGAGCCTGCTCCAGCACCGCATTCGGAATGACGGGGCACACACCCGAAAGGGTGAGCTTGCGGGACGGCGTGGTCAGCGTGCACGCGTACAGCCGGCAGCCGCGCAGCCGCACGTAGCCGCCCTGTTGGCGCATAAATCGGTCGACCGTGCGCGCCTCGTCTAGATACACGCATAGGCGGGGCGGCGACCATCGCCGCATCACCGACGCGAATCGTATCTGCTGCGGCTGCACGAACTCCAGCAACGCTTCCAGGTACTCGTCGCTGGTCGCTTCGTTGCACAGGTGAAAAACGATGGCGTCCTCTTTTTTGGGTGGACGCGGCAGTAATGGTGGCGGCGACGGCGAAGGCGACGCTAACGGCTGAATAGCCGAGGCTGCGGTGATGGCGACGACAACATCGTCGGCGGCGTTCTGGGCGACGGCCGCAGCGTCCGCGGACTTACGTTTAATGGCGCCGGCTCTGGCGGCGTCGTTGACGTTGACTCGTAACGTCATTTTGCACGCAGACCGGTCGACGAGCCGTTGATGATGATGCCGGTTCCGGCGACGACGATCACGCACGACTGACGACGCGAACATTCAACTGGACAGAAAAACAGAGGACGACACACGCACACACGCACGCACCCACACAATCGAACGGGTTTAACGCGTACACACAAATTTGGTATCTTCATCCAACGATAAAATACTAAAACTGTACCACACGGAACACAGTATTTGCATGCACCGAATAT
>WOFM01000189.1:0-38798 GCA_011428145.1 Ericerus pela | reverse complement strand
CTATTCGTATTAATTTTATATAAACAAATATACCTTCTGTATATTTCTGACCTAGTTGTATCTGTCCCTCGAGTACTCGACGAGTCAGCACAACCCTATAATAACAACACCCTACTTCACTTTACCTATCTGACACGTACGTTTTCATACCCTGAACGAGTATATAATCCCTCGATTCAGTGGAATAAGATGCAGTTCCTCGACAGCTACTTCTCAGTACCTGGAACCTCTCTTGTAGAAGTCTCTGGTGAACAGATAGTCTTGCTTGTTGAATTGTGATTTAATATGTATTACTATTAACGTAGAAATATTAACTGTGATGTACAGAATATGATTTTATTAAATGTATAAACTCACTCATGTGTTTGAAATATTATTGAGTCTCATAGTGATGTTAAGGTCCACAATAGTACGTGGATAATAAACTTACAATTATTTTAGAAGTATTACTGCTTTTAAAGTACGTGATATTTCGTGTATGGTGTACTCCCAAAAGAGGTCGTTACCAGGTACAACCCAACCTCTTTTGGCCGTTACATTATTGGCGCCCAACTGGTCTGCTATTGCGAATCGAACTCTCGCTCTAGTACCTGCTCAACGGAATTGCCGAATTCAAGCTGCTGTTCTGATTCCTCTGGCTCGAAGTACTTTGCTCTAACCTTGAAAACTCTAGTCAAGTACTCAAAGAGAAACGCGTAAGGCGCGCTCTTGAGGAAAGGAAGTAGAGGTTAGCTGCGAGTGGAAAAGAACTAGTTGTGAAAAAGAAACCCGAACTTCAAAGTCAACAAAGGATATTTATTATACAAAAGTGGAAAAAAACATATATACAGAAAAGTTGGCAAACGAGGTTTGGTGAACGGCGGTGACGGATTCTTCAAGCCCCTGTGCAAACAAAAAGAAGAAAAACAAAGTAACAATTAATATTAATTATAATTCGCGTCCCTCCCTTAAATATAAGAAGTGTTAAATAATAATAAGTCGCGAAAAATTTATTTTTATGAGTGAAACTTGGGAAAATTTATCCGAACCCAATACTACTAAAACTAATTTAAATTGGCTAATCGATGCTAAAAATTTTGAATTAATTAACGTTTGTCAAAATTTAAACATCGAAGTCGATAAAAAATATTTTTCCCGAATAAAAACCCAAGAGGATATCCTAGAAAAAATTAAATCCAGTGAGGAAATTCAAAAATTATTAACCCCCGAAAATATAAAAATAATTTTACAAACAACACGAAAAACTCGTGAACAAATTCCCGAATTAGAAAATCCTATAATAAGAAAATATTTTAATCCTCCTTCTACTTCAACCCCATTCTTGGAAAAGTTGGACAATCCCACACCATTTCCAAGAGTTAAAACCGCTATTAATCTAGTAGATATTACTGAGTGTTTAGAAAAATCTGACGAAGATTTTCTCAGCCCAGAAATTGAAACTAGACTTTTAGAAAACTTAATTCCCCCTATTGAAAATAAAATGTCAGGAAAGGCTGCTATAAATATCAGACCTTCCTTATATGCACACACTCCAACTGAGGATATCGTGTCATTTTTAAACGGATTTGAAAATGAGGCAGAATCCTTCAATTGGGATGCTAATATGAAATTCAAAAAAATTAAAATTGCATTTTCTGGTCTTGCCAAGCAAATATTCGAGGATAGAATTCAAAATAATCCCGAATGTAACAATTGGCAAAATACAAAACAAAAAATTTTGGAACTCTTTACGAGGACTAAACCCCAACTGCGCGAAATATTATACGAAAGAAATTACAACGGTGAAGCTGATTTCTCCGCGTATATTATGTTCGTGAAAAGGATTCTAAAACAAATTGAACCCGATATTACGGAAGAAAAAATTATAGAAAAAATTATGCCTAACCTTCCAGAAAAAGAAAGAGTATTTCTCATTAAAAAAGAACCTAAAACTATTCAGGAACTTGATAAAGCTTTCTCTAAATATCTCGAATTTAAAGATAAAGCATTCGGACATATAGATCCCCTTCTACGTAAAAAAATTGACCAATTAGAAAAAACGATTGAAGAATTGAAATCCGGGAAAACAGAAAAGAAAACCGAAAAAAACGTAAATACAATATCGTCCGACCCGATCTGGAAAGCTGAAATGGAGAAAATGAGCGCTGCAATAGCGAACATTTCAAAATTTCAGGAATCCAGGAAAAATAATAAAAATCCCCAAAATAAAAATAATAATAACGAGCAAAATAATAATAACCAAAATGGTAATAATAATAATAATAATAATAACTCTAATAATAATAATAATCAAAATCAGAACCAAAACCAGAATCAAAATAGAAATAATAATAATAATTATAATAATAATTATAATAATAATAATAATGGTAATGGTAATTGGAACCAGAACCAAAACTGGAACCAAAATAACCAAAATAACCAAAACAGAAATTGGAATAATAATCAAAATTTCAATCCTAATTAAAAAGGTAGAAATTTTAATCCAAATTTCCGGAGAAACAATTTTCCGAGAAATAACAATGGATACTACCCCAATAGGACTCCAAATTGGAACCAAATGGCCCTCCCAAATTGGAATAATGCTCAAGCATGGTCTGGAATGTCATTCAATACTCCCCAAAATATCCCCTATGTGGCTGCTAATACACAAATGATTGCCCCTCCGGCACCATTATTGGCAGCTCCACAACAAAATTATCTCCCAACATCAAACCCCCAGGCCTGCCAGAATAGTTGCTCAAAAAACTAAGTGTCCCCCTTACAGGTGATCTGTCAGCTGTAAGGGATGTTGGGAACAAGGAATCGAAATTAGTTAACAATGTGAGTGAGGAGAAGTTTCAAAGCAAAGGGTACTGCAGAACCCAATGTAAATTTCACCTTCCATTTGCCATTTATGGTAAACAAATACTTAGCTTAGTCGATCCAGGTTCAGAACAGACACTTATTGATGAAAAAGTTTTAAAGAAAGTCAATTTTACGGAACCAATTCTACCAACTAAAGTAAGATTTCGTGGTGCGGATAGTCAACCTCTTGAGGTCATAGGAGTAACCAATGTGATTTTTTCCATTGATCATTGTATTTACCCACATCCCACTTACGTTGTTCGAAATTTAGTAGAACTGGTCATACTGGGTTACGACTTTTTATCAACCCATAAAGCCAAAATGGACTTTTCGAAAAACAAATTCACTCTACCGTGTGGTGACGAAGAGCGATGTTTTGACATGCCTGAATGTCACAATTTCCCTATTGAAAAGGAAAATAAGTTAGGTTATATTAAGCCCTTTAAATATTATGCTCCCCAATCTTTTAAAGTAGAGGCAAATTCGGTGCTAATTCTAGCAACGTTGCCTGAACACCTGGAGTTTCTGTGTGAAACATCCATGGAAGAAAAAAATAATTTCTTTGTAATCGTATCAGAAGACACGATAGCGGCTGTTAATCATAATAACAAACCTCACGTGATCTATAAAGGCGAATACTTAGGAAAATTTGAATTAAGTAGTGCAGTAGAAATTAACACCTGCCAAATTGAAAAAATAAAAGAAAATACTATTTTTAAGGATAATCGAGGAAATCCCATCCCGATTAATCCAAAATTGTCACTTGAACAAAAAATAAAAATGTACGAAATAATTAATGAATATAATAATATTTTTACGGGAAAAACAGATGAAGTTTCCATTTGTAAAGTTCCCGAACAAGTTGTCCGAGTTGACGACGAAACTCCACTGCGGTGTAGAAATTTTAAATTCTCACACGCAGAACATGAGGCCCTACACAAACTAGTAGATGATCTAGTAAAAGTAGGTGTCCTAAAAAAACAAAAATCGAAATTTGAATCCCAATATTTGTAAAAAAGAAACCAGACGGAGTCTATCGAGTATTAGTAGACTACCGAAGAATGAACCAAAGAATAATTATGGATAATAATCGTGTGCCAACAATTGATATTATTTGGCCATATTTAAGAAATAAAAAATGGTTTACAACAATTGATTTAAACAGTGGATATTTACAGATTCCTCTCACAGAAGAATCTAAACAATACACTGGAATAAATGTGGATGGAATTGGATATGTATTTAATTCCACTCCAATAGGTTTAAGTATATCCCCGTCCATCTTCCAAACTATCATGGATGACATATTCCATGATATATTCTGGAAAAAAATGGTATGTTATTTGGACGACATTTGTATTTTCGGAGAAACTTTCGAAGAGTGTCTTGAAAATACAAGGGAAGTATTAAAAAGATTAAGTAAAGTAAATTTAAAAATAAAAACAAAAAAATGCCAATTTGCAATGAACGAAATCGAAATATTAGGACATACGGTCCGATATAACGAATTACGTCCATTAAATAAAAATATAGAGGCAATTAAAAATTTAAATCCCCCTAATACATTAAAACAATTACGATCATTTTTAGGATCAATAAATTATCATAGGAAATTAATTCCTAATTTAGCTAAAATTACTGCTCCTCTTACTGACTTGCTAAGAGGAACAGATAGCAAATCAAATGCAAAAATAAAATTAAATCAAGAACATCTTGAAATATTTGAAAAATTAAAAGAAATTATGATTTCCAAACCTGTATTAGCAATATATGATCCAAAATTAGAAACCTGTGTAGAAGTTGATGCTTCGAAAATCGCATTAGGTGCAGTGCTGCTGCAAACTAATCCCGTTACGAAGCATAAACATCCAGTTGGATATTTCTCTGAGAGAGTCCAACCTGCCAAGTCAAAATTGTGTTCATTTGACTTGGAAATGTTAGCTATTACGAATGCATTAGCTCATTTCCGTGGATACTTACTTGCATTACGCTTTGTAGTATACACGGACCATAAACCCCTGATTTATCATCAGAAATTTAATACTCCAAGTCCAAGATTAATCCGATTAATATCTAAATTAAACGAATATAGCTTTCCAAATTAAACATATCGCCGGAAAAAATAATTGTATGGCTGATATGTTATCTCGTCCGCATGATGAACCGGACGAAATCACATTTGAAAAAGGTGAATTTTTAGTAGATAAAAAATATGCTCTTCAGGACGAAGAGAAAAATGTGAATACTCTGTGTAGAATTCACAACTCTGTCCCATTAAACCCTGTATTCTTTCAGAATCAGAATGCGTGGTACTACCCAAGTACAACGCCCCAAACATATTATTTTCCCCCTTCCCTTGCATCAACCTTCCCATATTACCCTGTGGCACAAACCACAAGCCCACAGAATGAGTTAAATCATTCCGAAAATTGTCCCAACAAAACTACTAATGTAGTTACAAGATCTGCTCTTAAAGAGGCAAACCTCGATAATCAGATCATCCCAACCCCTCCTGTGACCCCAGTTGTCACACAAATGTCAATTCCCGACATCACATTACCCCCCCAATCAGAAGGTCAAACTTCTGAATCCCCCCAAAAAATTGAATTGCCCGAAAATCTAAAAACAATGCAGGAAAATGACCCGCATTGGAAAAATGTCATATCATTATTAAATTATAACGAAATAAAAAAAGATAAAAATAAAATACGAAAATTAAATCGTACTATACAATTATATTTTCTCGACGAAAATAATGTATTAAAGAAATTACCTAACCCAACCTCATCGTATGATGAAGCGGTTACAGTAATTCCGGAAAAATTAATTCCAGTAGTTCTTAAAAAACTACATGACGATCCGTTGTATGGAGGTCATTTCGGAATCAAAAAAACAAAAAATAAAATAAAAAATCAGTTTTTCTTTAAAAACATGGTACAAAAAATTACGGAATACGTATTATCGTGTCATGAATGTCAAATGGCACAAAATTCCCCGAAAGAGGCTGGCTACCTCAAACATATAGAAATCGAAAACCCTAAACCGTTTTCACATTTAGAGATCGATTTCATCGGAAAATTTAATACCGAGTACGAACACTCGTACGTGCTTGTCGGTGTAGACAAAAGCACAAATTTCTGCACCATACGTCCAACAAAAAATCCAAATGCTCAATGCGTAATTGAGTATTTGAAATTTATTTGTTATACGTATGGCACCCCAGGTAAAATTTCTTGCGATAACGGAGGTCATTTTGCGAATGAAACCGTCCGTAAATTTTGCGAAGAGAATAATATTAAAATTATTTACTCCTCATTTTATTCCCCCAATCGCAAGGACTCGTTGAAAAAATCAACGGAGTAATTAAAAAATCATTGTCAAAATACGACCATTCAAATGAAAAAGAATGGATCGAAACAATTAATAAAATTATTTTCGCATACAATATTAGCCCAATCGAACATTTAAATAACAAATCTCCATTCTATCTACTTCATGGATTCAACCCAGAAGTACATATACCAGAAATACCGGAAAATAATAATAACAAAACGACTCGTGAAGAAGAAATTGAAAATCTCCTTCAAACGAGAGAAAAAACGCCGAGCTTAGCAAAGAAAGCATCGGAAAAAAACGCGAAACATTATATTGCACACCACAAGATCATTGACTTCAAACCTAATGACCTTGTTTTGCTGCGTCAATCAAAAAACGTCGCGAAAAATAAAATGAAATATACCGGACCATATAAAATTGTTAGAAAGGTCACGGATCTAAATTACGCAATTCGTATCAAAACAGACGATAAAACTGCATACGAAGAAACAGTTCACGTACGACGATTAATTCCATATAAATCACGTAATAACGACGAATTAAATAGTGAAATAAAAATAGAAAAAGTAGACGAAAACATCGAAAGTCCCATCCCAACCCAAATCATACCTAAACCAAGGGGTCGCCCTCGGAAAAAACCAAAGTAACTGTGTGTAAAGTGTATTACCCGTGGTTACTTGGCTTTTTCAAACACGATACCTCCCTTCCCCATTATATTTGATTATGTCTCGTCACTTCAAAATTATCTTAGAAATTTTTTTTTATTTTCGGAAAAACTTAAATTAGAATAAATTATAGAAAAACTCACCATCAGCCCAGGTTTCGGCATAACCAGTTAGAAAGTCGGTCAGCTGCTCGCCGTCGGATGAACTGCTGCTGCCGGTGGACTCTGGTGAAGCCCCTTCCTCCGCGCTTCGACTCTCTGGCGAACTCCCGTCCCCGGTGGAGATACTGTCCTCAACGGATGGGGTATCCCATAGGAAGGAGTATACGACTGGTTCGTGCAGTAGCCATCCACCCCGAAGGGTCATTGCACGCCCATGTTCGGTGACATCATAATGCCGAGAGAAATGAAAGCCGAGCATTGAGGTGGAAACGTCGAGACGGGGTTTGTGATGCATATTTAAAAAACGGACAAACTTGGAGCAATCTACCCCGATTATTAAATCCATTAACTGGCACCGGTCCAGATGGACATACTCGACTGTCACAGTGTGGTTGGTTTGCTGCGATACGCTGACCAACCCCACGTGTAAACCGGCGAGTATGCCCAGTCCAACCAAACCTCTGGTATCCAAATTACCACGAAAGGTAAGTTTGATGCCAGTGGTTCCGAAGTCGATGGTTAATGACCGAGGGTAAAAAATCCGTAGCTCAAACAATAACTCCTTAACATACGTCTCCGAATCGGGGCAACATAGGAACCGGACGCTGTGGCTCCAAAACTGGAGGTCCTCCTCTATCACCTCACCGGGGATACGGTGGGCTCGAACTCGTTTAGGAAAGCACTGCGATTGCGAACGGTAGAAACTCGATAAAAAAGGGAGAAAAGTCGGTGTAGAGTAAAATAGAGCCTGGCCTCACAGGGACAGCTCTGGAACGGATGCATTTTCGGGAGAATCTGGTCCCCGAGAAACCAGTTCTCATTTACCTCTACCAATCCAGTGGAAGTGAAGACGCGGTCGTTCATGTATTTAATAGGCATGGCGAGAAAAAATTTTTTTTTTACGGAAAAAAAAAAAAAAGAGAAGAAAAACTCCGTGTACTAGTCGAACTGCACTGGTCACTCCACTGGCACTTCACTAAACTTCGAAAAAAAGTTTAAAAAATCACAAAAAAACGAAAAAGCGGATAACTAGTAATACGATGTAAACGATGAAAGCAAAGACGGAAAACTGACGAAAGAAATAAAAATAGTAATTTTATACTAGCAATTTGACCGAGATTCATAATTCGGATATCGAAAAAATTTGTCTCCCCCCTCACCCCAATCTACGAAAATCAAAACAAATCAGTAATATGCATAATCCATTTTCTCATAAATAACTTAGACGTTGCATTCTTTCTGTTTCAGAAAATGTATACGAATCTACTTTTCTATTTCGCAATAATTATTTCTTCGACTAGTATTGCGCAAAGAACATCGTCTGACCCATATAGGATTACAACGGCGTCAACTGGCGCTTATTTTCAAGAAATAAGCAACATTTTCGTATACTCAAAATCTGCCCCAATAATTTATTCCATTAAGCTAGACTTACATGAGTCAGCAGATAAATTATTGGCAACAAATTTCAAACACCGGTTGTGTAATGAAACAACCTGGAAAAATTGCAAATATGCAGAAATGGCGAAACGATTAAAAAATACCATAAAAAATCTGAAAGAACAAAACATTGCAATGATACAAGATTTCTATTCGACACCATCATCTATTCGAAGCAAACGAAGCGTATTTACCCCGATCAGATCTTTCTTCGGAGATGCGCTACGATTTTGCTGTCGAGTATTAAACTTTAGAGATGGACGAAACTTCTTGGCGAATGAAATCTCGTTGAAAGAAGAATACGATATTATAAAAAATCAGCTGTTAACTGAGCATGCAGCGTTAGTTAATACGTCTACTAACCTGCATAGCTTCATTGACCATACAAACAATTTTATGACAAGATTTATCTCGCATACAAATTCTTTTATGGAAAATTCGCTAGAAGAACACGAACTTCTGATCTCCCTAAATTACATACAAGGATTCTATGATAACTATTTGATAAACACGTTAAGATTATCAAACATCCTAACGTCTTGCAAATCCCATATGATCCCATCTTCAATTATCTCAAAAGAAATATTAGAAAAAGATTTAATAAAACTTTCAAAAATTACGAAAAATCTAGGTCTCGACTTAGCAATCCCTATTAAGGACATTCAAAACTACTATCATGCTGAACTTGTAAATTGTAACTTCTTTAAAAATACGTTAGAATTAGAAATTAAAATTCCCCTAAAACAATTAGACTCTAAATATGAAATTTACGACTTTATTCCGCTCACATTCAAAAGTCATTCTAATGAATTGTGTAGCTGGGATCAAGAACCATCCCTGATTATTCATGAAATCAGAACAAATTCTGTACGTTATATTAGTGGAACCAACCTCCATTATTGTAACTCGGATAAACCATTATGCTTCCTTCCTTCGAATAGAGGAAGTGAAAAATTATCATCTTGTGCAAAGAACTTATTCTTCCAAGATTTAAATCATAATCTACTACAATCTTGCTCATTTAAATGCAATCCTAATAATAATCAAACATTGGTGCACCCGATTGGTCACACCAAGTTTGCTATTGTAAATTTTAACTCCCTCGTAGCAACTAATTCTGTTACGAAAAAATCCGAAAAATTAAAAATAAACAATGATTCCCCTGGAACCTTCATTCTGGACGTACCTTGTCACATCCAAATTGAAAATATTGATGAAAATAATAAAAATACAGTAATTATTCCTATTGAAATCCCTTGTCTCTCTGAATCGCTAGAAGAGGCTATTAAAATCGAAAACCATTTACCACTCTTGTGGACATATTTTTCTGATTCTATAGAACCTTTTGATCTTGCCATTGATCTGGCAACGACAAAGGTCTATAACCCAAATTGGAAAAACTTTGTTCCTCACACTGTTCCAATGAACAATTTGGAGAACAAAATTAAATCCATCAAACTGCAAATACCCGATCAAAATTTCAATGATTATATAACTTTTATTAATGAAATGTTCCTAATATGGTTAAGTGCAGTCTCACTTATTTTAATAATTATTATTGTATATTTAAAATTAACCTGCCATCAAAACTGTGTAAATTTAACGAAAAGCACAGCATTGTAAAAATTACACAAAATAATACGATATACTAATCATTCATATATACGTAAGAAAAATTTGTTACTCATAATTAATATTCGTAAAAATGTTATTCTAAGTATATATTCATACTCGCATTATATGACGTAATTTTAATCATACAAGAATTATCTGGACATATGTATGTGTTGGATAGACTTTGGAAATTTTTTTTTTCCTTATTTTTTTTGTTCCCCCCGGAGAATTGTGTAACGTATATTTTCGTCTATTTTAAGAAATGACGAACATATTCGTTCACTCATTTTCGAATACCAAAAATGTAGATATTTACCAACAAATTTACCTTCCTATAACTCTTCATAAACAACCACAAAACTATTCGTATGTAATTTTATATAAACAAATATACCTTCTGTATATTTCTGACCTAGTTGTATCTGTCCCTCGAGTACTCGACGAGTCAGCACAACCCTATAATAACAACACCCTACTTCACTTTACCTATCTGACACGTACGTTTTCATACCCTGAACGAGTATATAATCCCTCGATTCAGTGGAATAAGATGCAGTTCCTCGACAGCTACTTCTCAGTACCTGGAACCTCTCTTGTAGAAGTCTCTGGTGAACAGATAGTCTTGCTTGTTGAATTGTGATTTAATATGTATTACTATTAACGTAGAAATATTAACTGTGATGTACAGAATATGATTTTATTAAATGTATAAACTCACTCATGTGTTTGAAATATTATTGAGTCTCATAGTGATGTTAAGGTCCACAATAGTACGTGGATAATAAACTTACAATTATTTTAGAAGTATTACTGCTTTTAAAGTACATGATATTTCGTGTATGGTGTACTCCCAAAAGAGGTCGTTACCAGGTACAACCCAACCTCTTTTGGCCGTTACAGATACTCATCACCATACTAATATTTTCGTTGCTTTGTTCGAGTTTTCGTTGTTTTGTTTGATTTTATTCTTGTTCTTATATATATATATATTCTAATCGTATTTCCGTCTCTTCGGATGTAATTTGATTCCATGTGTAGCCTTTCTTCTTCTTTACCGAATAATTTGTTTTGTTGAGTTTTAGTTTTTTTTTTTCAATTTGAATATACTTAGATATCGATTCTTTCTATTTTTTTTTAATTTGTTCTCGTTTATCGAATATATTTCTTTTTCTTGACAATTGTAATACTTTAATCAGTGGACCAGTTTTTTTCTTATTATTTTATCTTATTTCAGCTAAGTTACCAAATGTCCGAAGGCTGCGGGTGATCCCTTGTTTCGAAATTTGGGGGGGGGAGTTGTGACATCTAAGTTATCCGTAGCCTTCCCTTCACGTCACCATCGACTGTATTATTACTACGATAGGGAACGGCTCTCGAATTATAAGTCTGTAATAATGATAAGGTAAACCAGAAATACGCCGATTCCCCATCGGGAATAAATTCCCGAAATATAAGAAACATAAAAACACGTCGACCGATGATTATTTAATGATATGGTGACGTGTAATAATAAGATATCGATCATCGGTGAACTATCTCTAATCTCTTTGACTGATCACGTTTTAGGCTAATAGGTGAACAGTCAGTCTCGTTTTAGACGTGATGGTTTTTCGTTCGTCGTGAATACGAAATATTATTCACGACAAATACAGCTCTTTTATACGGCAGCAAGCCACCAATTGATTGTTTTCACCGATATTTTCAAATGTGAACGCCAGTAGTAGAATTTAAATAACTCGCGATATTATTCTTTCAAACTCAAAATGAATAATCGATCGAGATTTGATGGTTCACCGAACTTCGAGAACCATGAGGCGATGTGAAGAATAACCTGCACGACCTGATTGTAGTTACCATAACTGTAAGTAATCTTTTCAATTGTAATAAAGTATACACTGTGATAATGGGTCGGCCAACTTATTTAATTCCACATACGTAAATTCGCCCGATATACTTCGTAGGCCTAGGGAGCTATCGCTGGTAGGCTGGTGGCCTAACTGTTTGAGCTGGTTTGTGGTTTCGACTCTACGATTGATCGAGACTTATTGATATACTTCGAATCGTGATATCATTCCCTATACTCGGGATGTACGTTCGTTTTCGGAAGTCACAATATAATAGATCGAAATGAAATCGTTTTTCTATATCAATAGTTTTAATTGGATATAGTAGATCATTTGACTCAATTCCAAAAATATTAATAGAAACCTCGGGATTATATTTTTCAAATTTTATCACATCTTCCAATGGAGTTGGGAAATTGATTTTTGAAAAATCGAATCGTATATTATATCGTTGAGAAATATAGTCTAAAAAGTGACCACGATCATAAGTTTCTGGTAAATGATGACGATTTCTATCATTAAGCATAAAATAACTTAATATACTATACATAAAACATTTTTCGTTATGCTCATTTTTAACATTAAGAATGCAACGTGTATTGTTTAATTTTTCCGGTAATGGAATGTAGGAACCAACGCGATGTAAAGAATAGGTACACACACTTACATCATAAAAACTAACACCTACAAATGTCCATTCTGATTCGGATAATATTATAGTTTCAAAATGGTTCAAAAGTTCTTGCAACATTTTGTTTCGCACAATTTCTTCGATAGGAAATGCATTCATACGAAAAAAAGTATATTGTTTAGTGCGTAAGGTTATTTCAAAAGGTTCCGTTATTTCACTGATTTTATTCTCATAAGTATCAAGCTTATGAACCCATCTTCGCGTTTGAATAATACATTTAATTTGAATTTTTACAGCTTTTTTATCTAAAACTTCTTTTTTTATAATATCGGTAACAACGGGTAAAAATGATTCTAAATTAGAAATTAGAGATTGCGTATTAATTTGTGGAGCGCCATCTTGTTTTTTCTCTACAACAATGTACGTTGAAAATTTTTGTTTCATTGCACTTCGCCCCCTGAAAATATCATAATTATTTTCATGACGTATAAACCATTTATCATTCATCATTGCACGTGAATGCATTAATGTGTTCTCATGTACTCGTAATTGAGAGAGAGTTAAAAAGTTTAACGAACAAATATCACAATTATAACTATGTCGTTGTTGCGACGTACCAACTAAATTACTGGAACTTGCAGTCGACATATCAATCTCATCCTTGTTAGTATCATCAATGGTTGTTGCTACGGTAGAACTCGTGTCCGCACCATGACCAGTTACGCTTGGTATAATACATTCTTCTTTTCCTGGAGATATGATAGAACCACTAGCAAGAGGGATATCCACAGCATCATCATGCATTATCTCCGATGTTATATCATGAACTAAATTACGTTTGTGTACATAACTTCGTAAATGGTTGGATAAACCACTGGAACGAGTAAACAATTTTTGACAAATTTTACAAAAAAACTTTGATTCCATTTTAAATGACTTAATTAAACGACGTCTTTACGATAGAAACATAAATACAGTCTCTATTGTATTATATAAAGTAATTTCATTTTTCAGTAAACTCCTCCTTTTATACTCATCAATTGCGTATTCATCGTATATTGTTTACTATGTTACCACTATATTTTCTGGTACTGTAAAAAACAAGAAAAAAGAAAAAAGAAAAAAGAAAAAAGAAAAAGAAAAAGGAAAAAGGAAAAGCAAAAAATGGTCAACCTTGCAAGTACTTTGAAATTGCTGTTATATAACGAGGCGTATCCGTTTATACGCGTAAATATACTCGATAATGACCTCTAATATCTCGTTAAATCAAAAGAAGAAGAAAGTGTATCGATTGCAATTTTTATAAAAAAGATTCATAGTTTTAAGTAGTAATCAACGAAAAAAAAACATGTAGCTATAATGCGAATATCACGTATGAAATGGAAATTTTTAGTAATTAACATAACGATTGCATATCCAGTATATACTTCTCAAATACAATTAGTTGTCCTTCAAATTGAAATATTATTAAAATTTCTGAATAAAATTTTATTTAAAAAGAGCTGTAATTATCACTATCGTATTAATTGTTATATTTGCGGTAGACGTTGAGTGTAAAGTTACAGTTACAACGTAGTATCGAAAACGTAATTTTTATTATTATTATCATAATGGTTGTCAGTCATTGGCGTTTTATTGTTAAGTCGGATGTTGATTTTTCTATTTCGGCTCAAAATATTAATGAGTTATTAGAAACGTATCAAAAGTATTCTCCGAAAGTAAAATATGTCGCGAAAGATTATAAAGAAATTAAATTAGAGTTTAATGGTTTTGAATTTCGAGATCGTGTAGCTGCATTGCTGGCTACCACACAATATGCGGATTATCTCATTGTTAAAGGAGTCTATATGGAGAAGTTGAATACTCCGCAAAAACATTCCGTATCTCCTCCTATTCCATTATACGAACAAGATGCGCAAATGTGGAGCGATGACGATCAACATACAGAAACATTACTATCGATTGCAGAAGAAATAGATCCTAATTTCAAATCTCCACAAACATCATCGAATTATCCAGTGCAAAAATATATAATAACTTCCGATCCTCGTTATACGATTGAGCAGTATGCGGAAATTGCATTCCTACCGCAAACACGTAATAATGAAAGTGAGTTTATAATAGTAAGTGAAAAAAATTGTTGTTTATTACCCGGGGTTTGCGCTATATTCGCACAATCGTATAAAATTTACGCAAAACCGGGGTACGCGTTATTCTTTTCTTCCGTTGATAATCGTAAAATATGTATAAACGATTTTTTTATTTTAAATGCGATGAATTTTCCATTAAAACTGATTGTACATAATAATTCTTCGGAAACATATAATATTAAACGCGGTGAACCTATTGCTCGTATGTCCGTCAAAAAATTGTCAGAGTTATTCTCAGCTAAACATCGAGTAGATGAGAAAGATTTTGAAGCTCGTAATGTTAAACAGTTACGTTTAAATTGTTAATTTGTGTCATTGATTACTAGTTTACGTATTATTCATTATTAAAAATTGTGTAATATTTTTAATAAAATCGCATATGATTTATATCTTTTATTGTGTGCGAGGCGTTTATTTCAGTTGACGTAAAAACTTGATTCAATCGACGAAACATTATAAATTTGTAAAACGAAAAAAAAGTAAAGCGATAGAAAAAATTTGTTAAGTAACCACTTCAAATGCTAAACCACTTCAAATGCTAAACAACTTATAAAAAAGTTGTATACAAATTAGTAATATAAAAAGAACAAGTAATTTCACACTCTTTTACATTCAATTTAGAAGAAATGAACACCTAATAAAACCAATATATAAATAATTTATGAGATCGACTAAGTAGCTATCATAAAAACTTGTTTTCCTCAAACAGTATACTATATATTTGGAACGCATCAAAGCAAAATGTTAAATAGAATAAATTAAACAAAAAAAAACATTCGAGTTATAACCTCATCTCCATTCACTACCATTATAATCTCTCTCATAGCTCAGTCGTCTACGTCGCAGTTTACATCACCTGGATGTCGCCGGTTCGAATCCCAGTAAAGGTAAAAAATTTATTAAATAGAAATTATCAATACCGAATAAAGATGGCGCTACTATATTGGTAACCAACGGAAAGGGAGAGGGGATATATAATTCCGGACTTGTAAAAATTTCAAAAATATTAGCTCTGACGTCACAGATATTTGGACTTGTAAAAATTTCAAAAATATTAGCTCTGACGTCACAGATATATGGACTTGTAAAAATTTCAAAATAGTGAAGGACACGTGTGTTGTTGTTGTTGTTGTTGTTGTTGTTGTGTTGTAGTAGAAAAATGTCTCTTTATCGTATGTCATGGTTCAGGGTCACGCACTGACCAATGGTCATTTCCCATATATCACCGGTCATTTCGCTCTAATGCCTATATTTAACAATAGTAGGCTTCGGGCGGTACGTCAGGTCGAAGACCTGACGTACGGGCCAAATAAGCTTACTATTGTTAAATATAGGCATTCGAGCGAAATGACCGGTGATATATGGGAAATGACCATTGGTCAGTGCGTGACCCTGAACCTGACATACGATAAAAGACATTTTTATACTACTAATATGGCCGCCACATACGAAAATACGTAAAAAGAATTTAGCCGTTAAAATGACGACCAAATATAAGGAAGATTTCCGAGAAATCCTTCTGCCGAGAAATATTTTTTTGTCCTGGTAAAAAATATACGTAAGCAAGAGAGAAAGAAATAATATTCTCTCTCTCTCGCACTCATAGGAAATTAGACTAATTCTTATAAATGACGAAAAATATACGATTTCACGTCTCATCTACATCGATCATATAGATAAGACGAAAAATGGTATAGGTCGAAAGTCAAAGTATTGACTTCATCGGCCGATGCATGCTTGCAAATTCTTGCAATCATACAATATAATACGCATCGTATTATATACCAATACTATCACACTTAATAAAGGTGACAGTATAATTGTTACGCACACAAACACAGTGAACGAACTGGGTAGTTATACGCGCATGCGCATAAGAACTACCCTAGACGTACGATGACATTTTCTACGACATCAGGTTGAAGAAGATGCCATGCGTAATTAGTGCTCCCGTTCGTTTTATTGTTTTTTCTCAAAAAAGTGAATTTTTTTTGTGTAATTTTAATTAAATTTTAATAAAAACTTAATAATTAAGTGTTTAGAAACATTTTCGTACTAGTACGAACCTCGTAACGCCATTAATAGTGATTTTATTTCGTGTTTAAAAATTTCGGTAAATCACTATGCATAAATTAAAGTTCGAATTAATTTATTCTTATAAAATGTGTTTTAAATCCAACATTTTATTACAGTGTCAACCTGTGTTTCAATCTTCAAATCGGGAGTTCACACTGTTCCATCTTCAAAATTCAAAAACGTAACAGCAGAATAAAATTACGTAATTCCGTAAGTTTATACAATAATTAATATTATCATCATTAATTATGCAATTTTCGTGAATTAAGGACTTCAGTTTTTTAACAAAAACCCTTAATTATTTCGTAATAGATCGCAATTCTTGTTCGATTTCCGCCATTAACGACGAAGTGCGACGAAAAATTCCGATCTTACAAAGAATAAGAACTACTTATTTACGTAAGTTTTACTCTTTGCCTTTTAAATAATTAATAATTTTATTAATTATGCCCAATAAAATGCCATTCTATGTACATTTTATAAAAATTATTTAGCCTTTCGTAAGAAATATGACTCGCTGACCCATTTAGTGTTTCGACAAAAAAAAAAAAAAAAATGGAGAAACGAATTATTTCGTGCGAATTTTTAGGTTCGAACATTCATAAACTTTCGTCAGGACGTAAGCTTATAGGAAAAATATTTAATTCTATTACTATTAATTATGCCAATTATAATATAAAAGGTTTTTTCGTGGTACTAATACCCTTTATATATCAACAGGTCGCAATTTGTACTTCAATTTTTTGTACCGCGACCCGTTACTCTACCAAATACGTACAAGAAAAAACCCGTTCTTCGTATTTGTAACTGTCGATCCTACTAGAATAATACTCACGTGCTACGTAAGTCTTATAAAAATATTAAAATAATTAATTTCTTTTTATTATTTTATTATGCCATTTATTATATTATGTACTTTCGGATAATATTTATGGCATCCTAATAACGCAAACTATTAATTTGAGAAAAAATTAATAGATTACGTATTATGGACATAAGCCCATAACAAAATTCATATTTTGTTATTATTATGTGCATTATTACTTGTTTATTTTCGCGACATCGGAAACCTCATTGCGCTCCTGGGTCACGCCAAAATTTTTTTTTGCGTGACCCAAGGTAAAAACATATATGGTTTCTAGGTCCTGAAAATACGAATATAAATATTTCGCGTAATCGAAAACTCATTGAGCTTACGGGTCATGCCCAAATTTTCTTTGGACATGACTCGTAATAAATAATAATTAATTTTATTAAATTTTTTATAAGTAATGAAATTAAAACTTCATTGCGCCTACGGGTCATGCCCAAATTTTCTTTGGACATGACTCGTAATAAATAATAATTAATTTTATTAAATTTTTTATAAGTAATGGAATTGAAACTTCATTGCGCCTACGGGTCATGCCCAAATTTTCTTTGGACATGACTCGTAATAAATAATAATTAATTTTATTAAATTTTTTATAAGTAATGGAATTGAAACTTCATTGCGCCTACGGGTCATGCCCAAATTTTCTTTGGACATGACTCGTAATAAATAATAATTATTTTTATTATATTTTTTGTATGTAATGAAATTAAAATATCATTGCGCTTACGGGTCATGCCCAAATTTTCTTTGGACACAACTCATAATTAAATACTTATTATTTTTTTTTTTTTTTTTAATAATGAAATAAATATTCATTATACTTAAACATTACACCCAATTGATTAATTTGGACGTAATATTTTCCAAATAATTAATTCTAAATAAAATTTTTTTTTTTCAAAAATTTTCAAAATTTTGTAAATTTTAATTATCAGTATTACTGTAATCTTACACAAACCCCTATTGTTGTGATTTGTCTAAAATACAGTATAATGTCTCATACCTCTGAGCGATCACGGCATTCGATAATATCCGGAAACTCAACCGTTGCTGAGGAGAACCTCCCAACCCCACCTCCTCCACCAGGTTTCCCCCTGTTGGAAATTGCTGAGGAAAATAGGGTTATGGAGTATACCCAGGAACAGCTGGACAAGTTAAACCGGGTAAAATCAAATAAACCCGCGTTCTCGGTCCAACCGAGAATAGATGAAGCCAGGAGGTCAGTCCATCCAATACCTGGTACCTCCAGGGACAGCATTGGGCCGCCCCCAGGATTCTTCAATACGATCTCACAACCACCGGATGTGGACATGGGCAGTGTCAGTTCCTGGGATCAGCAAGAACTCATTCAGTTCTCACAAGCGGTATATACAGCCGGAGAATACTGTAAAGAGCTCAATGCCATGCTGGAATCTCCGGATCTTTCCTCCACTCAAGCACGTCGACAGCTAAAGGCTATACGCTTCCAAGTTGAAGAATTACGTCACATTCCACGCGGGGCTCCACTAACGGAGACAAAAGAATCGCGCAGCGCTATCCTGGAACTACTCTGCCTGGAAGGAGAAATTGAAGAACGTTTTCCGATTCTCCAACCCGCAGTAACTACAGCTCCTAGGATGGACGTTGACGATGGTTCTACTTCACGGAGATCGTTTCCGGACTCTGTTCATGTCGAACAAAACATTGTCCCGCCAGCCGCCGGCCCCAATCTCCAAAACTTCACTGAAGAGGAATTGGATAGACTGGCCAAACAACGAATTCAAGCACGACAGAAACGGATGGAAGAAGAGATTGCGTTGGAGAACAAGAAACGTTCCATCGCTACTGAAATTGCCCAAGAATTGGCCAATATTCAGGATGTGGAACGGGACTTGCAAAAACAAAAGGAGTACCTTCAAGAAATGAAGGAGGCTGCCGAACAAGTCTTCAACACAAACTACCACCATTTCCACAATACTTACGTATCACGACCACTTCGTACTAGCTACAACCTCATTAATTGCTCCATAAACAGAATCTAATTTGTCAAAAATTTGATCTACTGTTTTTAAGCTACGAATTTGTATAGCTATTTGAGGAGATACTTTGTTTAAAATGAAATGTTTTGCATTTTCTTGCATTACACAGAAAGACCTATGTTCAAGTGGTGGATTATATATATCTTTTTCACAATTTTCAATGTAATAGTTTCGAGATGCATGATTTTTTTGCCAGACACTGTAGTACTCTGCACCATTTATAGCATATTTTATTGTTTGACGCCATTGTTGATAAAATCACCCATCAAAAATTTTAGTTTCAGCTGAGGTAATAGGTTTAATTTTTTCTTTTTCTTTTTGAGAAGGCATATTGTTAATATTTTCGATATAACTTTCTAATGGACTATCTGATTGACCTTGTTCAGTTTGTAAATCCTCACTATCTTGATTGCTACTCACAAAAAGTTCTTTTCTCACTGGAGTTTTTTTGGTTTTATCTGAAATTGTACTTTTATTTGGTGAATCAGCTTCAGCTCTAATTGGTTTATTTTTACTTTTATCGGTAGTTTTCGTAGCTTTTGGTGTAGTTGGAGCCAGTGTAAATTTCTCTGACTCTTTTTGACTTGACCTAGTTTTTCTAATTTCAATGATTCCTCTTCTAATACTTATTGCTATCTCAAAACCTTTATTTTCTTTTTGAATTAGATCATCAAGAAATGCTAAATTTTCACTATTTTTATCAAAGGGTAATTCAATTTGATCCAGTTTACCGTATTTCGGTAACTAAATAAATAGTAATTTAAAAAATAATCAATCTAAAATATGAACATTAAATTTTCTGAAATTGTTCTAGGTACCCAGTTGCAAATTATAAATTGAAATTGTTCATGGTTGTATTTTATGGAAACGAAAATTAAATTACTATTCTGATTTCAATTTCAGAATTGTTGAATACCAATCCCAGTTGCCCGATATGCTAAATATTTCTGCCAGCAATTATTAGTTATGCACATAAAACCATCAATTTGTTTGGTTATTGTATAAAAATCCGAAATAAAAATATAATTGTTGTGCTCAACTATTTTTCCTAAAATGTCTAATTTATATGATTCGTAGTAAATTGTAGAATAGAAACCAATTTGTTTATTTAGATATTCACCCCAAAATATTTTAAAATCGGTGATCTTTTCTTTTTCTTCAGTGGCTTTTCTTAATCTTTTTAAATCTTTTTTGCTCAAAATAGTCTGACCTTTTTGTAAGATCATTTATTAGTAGAAGAAAAATTAAAATTTTGAGAGGATTATTTTGATAAAATCAATTCAGAATTTCGAGAAAATGAAAGTGAAATTAAATTATCAAATAAAATTTCAAAAATAATAAAAATAATTTCAAAAAAAAAAAATAATTTTGATTTGTTTTAATTAAATTTTGATACTATTTGATGTATATTCAAGAATTAAACGAATATTCTCGAATGTACTTTGCCACTTTCAGGAATGAAGCAAAAATTTTCAGAAAAATTTAGTAGTAACTTGACATAGTTGGCACAACAGAACAATAGAAAACGACATTAAATGATCATGATACTTTGTTACCTGAATAGGAATACAATTACCGATTACAATGTTGAACAAGTTGTTGCAAACCACTGGAATACTGGCGATTTTCAGCAAAGTTTTAATCTGGTGATGATTGGATTTTGATGATTTTGGGCTGAATTTACTGGTTGAACTTGATGACCATTACAATTTTTGCACTTTTTAAAGACGTTTTGACATACCAATGACTCTGATGATTACCATTTTGGACGGTGAACTTAGCTTTCGAAAATTATTTTGCAACTTTTGATGACCAGTTGACCAATACTTATTGGCGTTTATTTGGTGAAATTTTCAGTTTTCAGCACAAAAGCAAAACTCGGCGGATGAAGAACTATCCCAGTTCTTTGTAAATTATCCCAATTTACACAATGATTGCTCGAAAAGAACGAAAAAACAATCACGAAGCGATGCTACCATGAAGTGAAAAGCTTTAATCTCAGACCTATCTGATGATTAAGTTTTCTTGGCTGAGGATGCGAATTAATTTTTGAGCGAAATTTGAAAAACGAATAAACGAACAAAAATATATAACACGAAAAAGAATTTGTTTTATTACACAAACTTCAACACTATAATAACAGTATAAAAATTAAGTCAACAATTTAAAGTATTGGACTTTAACTGAGATTGTAACGAAACCGGAATAAAAAGCAAGAAACTAAGATGAGTAATTTCCTTCAAATTTAGTTTGAATAAGGGGGAAAAGAATGATTCAGTGTTACCGTGTAGTTAGGTGACGATGTGAGCGAGGTTGCATGACTACCACCACAACAAAATCAAAACTCTCCGAGAAAATCGATATTTTTTGCTTTGATCGATCGATATTTTTTGTAATCGTGTTTTGAATTTTGATGGAGATCTCTAAACTTGAAAGTTTGAAACTAAAATTTAAGGTAAATCGATATCAAATAATAAATTCCACGGTTCTAATACTTCTAATAGTAATTATAGTAAATAGTTCTAACAAGCGGTGTAATAACGCATGAGTGTTTAATATGTTACTTGTTTCTGCTGTTATGTACTTTGATTTGACTAATGATTGATGTTATCGTAGCCAAAATTCTTGTTTAACTGATTTCCTTAAATTCATTTCAAATTTGAATTGTCGTTAGTTCTACGCTTCGTGAATGGTTTTTATTTTGTATTCTTGTCCTTTATGTGTTTACGAAAACCCAGTATCCTTCCCATCTATAACGCAGTTCAATAATGTTGAGTTTAAAACAAGAGGGAAGTAGTCCTTGTGCATCAAGTAATTCATTGTACGTTAATACCGATCTCAATAATCGTTTAAATGAATGGAAATTGGAACCCACCGCCAATCAGCGTAACTTGAGAATAGTTCTGCGAAAAATTGATGAAAACCCAATGGATAAATACCAGTCAAATGGAATGTCATCGACTGGGGCTACAGATTTCACTTTTTCATCACCTAAACTCACTCTTCGTAGAATTGACTCGCAGGTACCATTCATGCAAAGAAATTTTCCAGTTGTTTATGATAGTGGAGAGAAAGATGGGTCCTTTCGTGGATTTCATGCATGTTACTCTACATCCATCATTAATGGATCTGAAATGCGGCAAATGGTTACCAGTCAAAATATAATTTCGGTGAATTCAACGACTGTGTTGAAAAGTGAGTTGAGTGCTCGCCGTCGACCTAGAAACGTGCTTAAAGACGTGAAAAATACTTCAGAACTGTCTTCCTCTATTAATCGCAAAAAATGTTTGAATATTTTTCATGATTCAGGGCAGTCAAACTTAGAGGGACAGGAAAATATTCCTGTTGCTTCGAATTATGATATTAAAAAATTAATTTTTCCTCAAGTTTCTGTAAGGTTAACTCAGTTGAATGAGAGCCTGTTTCGTCGTAATTTAATCGAGAAGTACGTTGAAACTACATCAACGCATGAAACTGAGTAAGTGTTATTTATATTATTTTGCTGTATTTCACATTTTCTCCATGATATTTCAATTTAACGTTTTTGTTCAGGCAAGATAACATAAAGTCACGTTTTGAATCCCTTACTTTGCGCGGAATCAAAAAAGAAGTAGAAGTAAACTCTTCGAATATGATCGTAGAAAATTATACAAAAACTATGAATAAAATAGAACTGCCTGAAAAGATGAAATATGTCCGATATTCCAGTCCGATACCTATTCAAGGACCATCGAAGAAAGTTCAAAGGTGTGGCGTCGTTCTATCTCTAACATAAGTTATTTCTCTTATGGTTAATAATTCTTCTACTTCTACTACTAATTTTTAGGAAACGGAAACGAAAACCTGTTGGGTATAATCATCGAAGGAAACGTGGTGCAAAAACTCATCTTTCAGGAAACGCTCGTTCTTCTTTTAACTCTCATCTTAAAACTAAAGATAACGAGTCGACTAAATTTTACCAACCATCTACGAACCGAAAGGTAGTAGTATATTTTATTTCTGAAATCCTTTTTGGGTGTGTAATTGTATCGAAAACATCAAAAATGATTTAAAAATCCGTGTTTTCAATCTCCACAAATAATTCAAAAATTGAATTTATATAAATCTAAGCCTGGATAGTTACGAGATTTATCTCAATTACATTCGAGCTGTTAAGTCACGTGTTCCTTTCACGGAACGAAATTTTATTAATAAAACTTTTCTAGCGCTTAGCATTCCGCAAATGAATCGGCTCTGAGAACCTGATTCTGAACCTAGTTACCTACCGTATGGCGATAATTTTCTAATTTTAAGTTGAGAATCGAATAAAACAGAATAGCATGGTTTAACCTTGTATGGCCGGCATCTTTTCTTCTTCCCAAGTGGTGCAGAACCTTTCTTCAAATATGTAGGTAAATATTTATTCTTTCAGCCCGAGTATCCAGAATAATGGAAGGGGGTTTAAAAATTGAAAAGTCTAGTAGGTATGCTGAAATTTGACGTGTTTTTTTATTTTTTTAATTTATATTACAATTATTGAGTTTTTAAAATTCTTGTCGTGTGGTGTAGTCTGTTCACTGCACCACAATTAGTGCCGGCCAGGGGTAACACGTAAGTGATGTTCGACGTTTTTAAATGCAATTTGGATTCTAATTATCATTAAATAAAAAACAATTATTCCAACAAGAAGACCAATACTTCTTTTTCGTCAAGTGGGCGCTCGTATCCTCAAGTGCTTGTTTGCAGAGTTACATTGACCGTAAGTATTCATATTTCTTTTATTATATTTTCCATAGTGTATTTTACAAAAAAAAATACAACTATTGTATTCAGTGAAATGGTGGGACCCGGGGGGAACCGTGGAAAAGCGCCCATCCTGAACGAATATGTAAGTCGCTCAGATTCTTCTGTATCTACATAATGTGTATACTTATATATATATTTCCACTTTTTGCTCATATTGGTATTTTTTGGGAGTCTGTGAAGCCTCTACTGATTGACCTATGGCCGTGAAACTTAGGGTAATATTTGAGGCTGTAATGAGTTACACATTCGTGTTAAAATTTTTGAAATTCATCCAGTACTTTCAGAGGGAGTGATTCTCAAAGTTTTTAGAGTTTTGCCAACCCACCACGTTGTCATCACGATAATTCACGTAAATTAAAACATTTTGGCTTGAAATTTTTATGCTAGTGACTATTAGGGACTAGTTTGGTATTGAATTTGAGCGAAATTGCTCTACTGGTTTTCGAATGGCAGCCGTTACAAAATTTGAAACTTGAAACTTACACACTTACCGTGGTTCATGCGCGGAAGAAATATTTTTACTTCTTTCAGTTATAGTAATTTTATAAAAATTGTACAATTAATACTCATTTTCAAGAATCGTTCTTTTCATTTTTATTGATTCCCCTTTATCAGTTATAACTAAAAAATTTTAAAGTATTCTACTAGCTTAAGGCATTGACTGAATATAACTTCCTCCTCCCTTAGAAAAAAAAAAACAATTCTTTACTTTCATAGTCCAAGATTTTTCAACTTAATTTTCATCACGGTATTGCATGTTTAAAAACGTAAAAATTATGCACCTAGTGCATTTTTTTTATTTTTTTCCCTACTTCTAATTTCATTGAAAAAGGATTTCTTCGAAACAGATAGTTGCCTACAATGTTTGCCATCTTGAAGGAAAATAGAGAAATGACGAAAAATATGATCTCTATGGATAGATGCGGCTATCTGATTTGTAGTAAAGAAGAAAAAGTACCCTGAATTGAATGCATTTCCTTTTAATAAAAATTGACTGATATATCTAATCTATTTCGGCCTTCCTTTCGTATTCGCCTTATTAATCGTATTATCAAAGATTTTGCCGACTACCTATTTTCTGTTCCTACAGGACCATTGCGAAACGGTTCCTTCATCGGAAATTTCGCAAAGCACTCTATCGAATCAAATCGAAGACACATTTAATATTGTGGATACGAAATTTATTTGTAAAGAAACCGCATTACAATTTCACAGTACATCTTTCGAAAGTCAGGTATAGGTAGTTTTATTTTTCTACTAAATCTACTCTTGTAGCCTTATTCACTGCGGTTTGGGTTGAAATCTTTTCTTTTGTAGGAGAACCTTGATGTTGATTATCGAAAAGAGTCGAGTACCCTAAAGCAAACCGATGTAACGTTGAATATTTCATCATCAAAAACTGTGCGTAAAAATAGTACCCTGCTAGACGAATTTATGGAATTCAGTTACTCGTCGATTGAAGAAAAGGTATTAAATCGATTCTAATTTTTGTAGTTATAAGTATTTTATAATTTTTTATTATATTTTAATTCTTATATCTTACTTAGAAATCGGAGATAGTCTCGCCAAAATCATTTGGAAAGCGAAAATTGGGTGCAGAAGAGACTTCAAATACATCAAAGAAGCGTGCTTTATGCAGTAGTTATAATTATAATGAATTAAGACGCTCATCAGATGGAGAGGTTTGTCTCTTTGATTAGTGGAAATATAACTGATTAATCGATGAGGATTTCAAAACAACTCTTTCTTCTCCTTCCCTGCTCAACTAAAAATCTCACTTCGTATAGAATGTATTTTTGAATCTCCCTGTTGTCGATCTAACATTCATACCTTGTTAATGACTAGATAAGAATTTTTGACACCCTTAAAATAAGTCAGTCGATTAACAAATGAATGTATCAAAATATTACGTGTAAATTTTGGCCATTATTGATTTTTGAAGTGGAACTTCCTTGCGCTGTGTAGTAAACTAAAAAAGCCCGTGAAACGAAATAAACAAAACGGTCGTGCAAAGAATTACATGAAATAAAAAAAAGTTACCATTGACCCTCCTTATGAAAGCTAGGCCCATTCAACTTCATTTGATTCATTTCCCTTCTTGCCTTCTCTATATGTATATTTTCATTAGTTGCTTTCTTACCAGTAGAATGAAGGTGGCATGATTTAATTTTGACTTTGAAGTGTTCACCAATTAGTAAAAACAATTTTTTCAATTTATATGACTTTTTCTGCATTTTAATGTTTATACAAAACAAAAAACAAAAAATCACGCTGCCAGCAAAAAATAAGTACAAATTTCAGCATAACAAGTTTTACTTTCACCGTATGTCCCAGTACACACCCTTTTTCTGTGATAAATTAAGTTAATGCAAATGTGATTGTCCATAGTCCCATGACGTGACATCTTGTTTTATCCGTAACCTGTATTGTTATGCTAAAAATAAGTTATGTGTACTCTACTAATGAGCAAAATTGAATATTTCTTGAAAATACCAATAGATTAGATAGAGGAGTAGCTTTGATGTAGTTTGTAAGAATTTTTTTTTCCAACAGTGCGATCAATGTCTGTCTCAGAAGCAATCATAATTTTAAAATTTCGTTCACAGTTTAGCTTAAACTCAAAATTAAAGATGCTGTGTAATTTCAAAGTTGAACAATCATCTTTTTGGACTGAAATTTATTTTACTTTCAATCAGGATTTCGTAAATAAGACAATAAAATTGTTACAAAATCTCAAGTTTACCGAATTAAATCTATAAAATTCAATCGAACGTTTGAACTACTTATTATTTAATAGTTTCAGCTATATCATTTTTGAAAATTCGTATGAAATCCTTTTTGTTCAGTTATTGAAGTTAAGCTTCTTGTATATTCATTCACTTGTAAATTTATTATTATGCCATTTATCAGAGATGGCCGGACCAAAATCAACCAAAATTTTAAAATAACTATTTCAAGTTGACCCTATTGTCGTAAAGATTCCCAATTTTTTTAATTCGATTCATTAAAAGTTTCTCTATCGGGATTTAAACCTGAGACCTGTGTGTTTATTTGGAAATTTCGATGTGTTTAGTTTGGATTCCATCCTTCCATAAACAAGAAGTTTGTACATTTATTCTTGAATTATTGTGTTTTTTCTGGCGCTGCGTTCAAATTTACAATCTATTTTTGGATTGAACCACTCGTAGGGCACTTTTTGACCTAAAAAAAACGAGGAATATTTCTTGAATAGTGGTTCAGAATTTGCAAAAAAACTACAATAGGGATAGTGTGTAAATTTTCAAGATAGATTTTCCTTATGTTATTGCAAAAGTATAATACAAGTTTGTTGCATATTTGTTCGGTAGTTTTTAAATACCTGAAAAAGAAAGAACTGCTGGAGAAGTGGTTTTTCTAGGATTTTTAGGACATTACGAAAGAGATTGGGTTGAAATTTTTCTGATAGATTTTTATTACATTTGTACATGTATGAAAGGAGTTTGGTGCCTATTCATTGGGTGGTTTTATAGAAAACTAGAAAAGGATTTTGGTTCACGGTTTTTAGATAACTACAATGGAGATCGGGCTGAACCTCTTCTAAAGTTTTTCACTATTGTTTGAATTACATTACTCATCCTGTTTATAGAATCAATGTATAGTCTACATGAAACGAATAAAAAACACTCATCAGTCTACTTACTCCATCGACACAAAATCATCATCTTCGTATTTGACTCGCAAAGTTGCTAAAAATAAGGAATCAGTTGAATTCTACAGAATACCTTGGAAGAAAGTTGTAAGTTATTTGAAATGATTTCCATGACAATTTGAATAGGGTTGAGAAAGAACAAAGTTAAAATAATAATTTTCTGTTTACAGAAGGGATTCGAAGTTATTGGGAAGAACTCCAATGAGTCTGTTGTCAAAGCAGACCTCTACACTATACGGCCGGATATTAAAGAAGAACTTGCCAAATCAACTTACAAATTAAATTGTTCCGATGTGATTGAAGGCACACCTGCCAAATCTTATGTGAAAGCAGATTGTTGCGATATAAAGCCGCAGGTTAGCAACTTATAGTATTTTAATATTGCCTCAAAACAATACACGAATTATTCGCGGAAGCGTGCACTAATGGGGTTTGTCTAGAAATACAGATTTTCCGTAATAGTGAAAATATGTAAACAATTTATCGTTTTGGGCGAACTTGCTCGCATATGTATTCGAGGTTCCCTTTTATATAACAAGGTTTTTGTACAGGTGAAATCAAATGTTGAAATTAAAAGTGAATCGTTCGCGACTGAAATCGATAATTCATTATTTTCATATTCCACACGACAGAAGACAGCTCGAAAAAACGGATCCGTTGAATTTTACCGAATACCGTGGAAGCAAACGGTTTGTTTTGATTTATTTTCACGTTTTTCACTGAAATTTGTTTGACCGACGAAATTAATACTCTTTTATGGTTTGCAGAAAGGATTTGAAGTTGTGACAAACAAAGCTGTGAAATCGAATCAGATGGAAGACACTGACTTGGAACCAACATTCCAGGTAGGTACATACATCCAATACTAAAAAAGTATTGTCTGTTTCTCAGGTTTGTTTCTTATTATATTTAATGTTATTTTCTCTAGAAAAAATTCTATAATTTGTAAAACGATGAAAGAAGATATAGATGTAACTTACGCAACACTAAGGATAGCTAATTTTTTTTATTGAAAAAGATGAATAGTTTGAAGTTGAAGTTGTGACATATTTCCAACTTCTTATTCTTCATGTTGTCGTTGCAGACCCTCTTTAGTTTTAATAACGCTGGATAATTAATAGGTGGCTGTTCTTATTGCTTTGAGGAAAATTCAAGTTGTCGTTGCAGATCCTCTTTAGTTTTAATAACTCTAGATGATTAATAGGATGCTGTTCTTATTGCTTTGAGGAAAAAGTGTGGGATGTTGGAAAGTTGTAGCTAAAATTTGATCTTTTAATAGAACTGAGTAAAACTAATGAAAATTTTCATATTAATAGATTTCTTATTTTCAAAATTATTGAAGTCTCATGTCTGTAAAGTTTCAAAAGTTGAGAATTTTGCTTGATATTCCATACTCAAAGTCACTATGTCTGTTTACCCATAACTTCATAAACGCTCAACAGATCAAAAATAAGTTTTTAGAATTAATTTGTGTTATTCCGAAGAATGTTTGAAGTCATTGTCGAAGTCTCTAGCCCCCCTTGGGGTAAAGTTGTCCGTTTTCATCAGAATTCACCATTTACATTTACTCATGGTGGTACAAAGACTGACAAAAATGAACGAAGAGGAATATATGAGAATGAAAGAACAGATCTCTCACTCACTCTCTCTATACGTATATGTATATTTATATATCTGTCTGTTTTTCTTCGTGGCGTTTTTTATCGAACCCACTGCACACAATATGAAATTTTGTGGTTCTGGTTCGTCATGTTTCTCAGTTTTGTGGGAGAAGGCGGAAAAACAAAATTCAAGATGAAATGAAAAATTACGAATTGAAAATTGCGGGTGCAGGCAAAACTGCGGGTAACATCTAGTTTAATAATAATTCTAATTCGTAAATTAATTATTGCTGCATTACATTTTATTATATTTTAACTAGGCGATTGTCTGATGGCTACGCCACCAGTCCAACTTTACTAATGAAAGAAGTTCGGAACTTTTAGCACTTTTTAAAAATAAGCTGCTCGAAAAAAAAGAAAATAGTTCTCATAAGAGTCTATTTGATTTTCGGTTAGAATTAAAAGAGAACAATTTCAGTGAAAAGTGAAGAATTTTTTAACAGAGGCTGATTGTTTTTGTTCTGAAGAAAAATTCTCCTTTGTCCTATGTGAATAGTTATTGAAGTTGTTGAACATTTTGTCAAATCATAAAAAAAGTGAGCGATAAGTTGCTTAAAAAGACAAAGGAAAAAAATAGAAAAAAGTAGAAAAAAACAGAAAACCCATAATAATGAGAGAGAAAAAAAGGGGAGCTGTATTCTTTTTGTTGAAAAAAGTGCTGTTCTCGAGCTATTCTCAAAGTGCAAGGTCTCGATAAGTTTTTGGAAAGTTAGTTTTCAGGTCAGTCATTTAAGTTTTAGTTTAGAGTACGTTCGAACATTAAAAATTCGGAAAAACATTTCGGCCAATAGAAAAACTAGAATAACTTTTGCAATAAGAATACTATCTCATCATCCTTAGAAAATAACTTTATCTTAGAACTTGCACATCAAGTCAGGTCCAAACGATCAAACTGTTTCCGATCTAACTTATTTTTCAAGGTCTACCCTGACAAAAAGATCAGCTTCTTTCAAGAACTAGGTTAGCCCTTCTCTAAAAAGAATAGCATGAAATAGCGTGTTATCAAAAAGTGCGAATATTTCTTACCTTTTTCTCAAATAGAATGCAGCTATTAGCTGTATTCTTTTTAGTTAAAAAAAGTGCTATTCTCAAGCTATTCTTAATGTGTAAGGTCTCGATAAGTTTTTAGAAAGTTAATTTTCATGTCAGCCATTCAAGTTTCAGGTCGGAGTGCATTCGAGTAATAAAAACTCTAAAAAACATTTCGGAAAATAGAACAATAAAATAACTGTTGTGGTAAGAATACAATCACATCATCATTAGAAGATAACTTTTCCCCAGAACTTGCACATTGAATCAGGTTTCAAAAAGTCCAAACAATTTCGGACCTAACTTATTTTTTAAGGTCCGCCCTGACAAAAAGATCAGCTTCAATGCAGAACTAGGTTCGCCCTTTTCCAAAAAGAGTAGCGCAGAATAGCGTGTTATGACAAATGCGAATATTTCCGCCCTTTTTTCCAAAGAGAATACAGCTATTATGAAAAAAATTTTTTAATTATGCATTGTTGGCCATTTATTTTACTTAAAATGCTGAATTTTGTTTCATTTACCTATGTGTACAAGGAAACAAATGAGTGAGGAAAAAAGAGAAGAGAGAGAATGGTGCGTTGTGTACCTAGGCGGGAAACTTTTTTTTTGGTCAAGTCTGAGTTTGCAAGACGCGTCGTAGGTAAGTGTAGCAAGCCGAAGATCAGGGTTTCAAACAGGTGAGGCGAAAGAAACAATTCCCCCTTGGTGCACATCGAAATTTACGCACCAACAACGTTACTTTTGACTTGATGAAAAAATTTAAGAACCTTTTTTGTTGGGAAATTTATAAACTTTATTTTCATATAGACCCATTCATACAATAAAATTGAAAAGGAAAATGTTATCATGAAAAAACTGGTTTGAGATTTCTTCTAATATTTCCACTCGTCATTAACTCTAAATTATTTTGTTTTTAGTCAAATCTGATGATAAAAATTAATTTGTGTTTAAAAAATAGGGGAGGTTATCAATAAATTTTTTTTTCTAAAACTTAGTTTTTGAAATAAACAACAATTTAAAAAACGCCAATTTTTCCCTATTTTTTATTTTTTAATTATGAAGAAGTCATTAACTATAAAAAAAGAAATTATAGGTGGTAAATTTGAGTATGTTTTCTCTTATTTGGAGCAATACCAACCTCAGCTTTCTAGCTTCAATAGCAGTTGAGAAATCATTCAGTGAAAGACAATAGGTTTTTCTCAAAATGAAAATGTTCAAAATAAAAATGTTATTTCAAACAAGATTTTCATGATGTTTCATTGATTACCCTGATTTTGTGGTCCTGGGACTAAAAAGTGTACTTTTTGGACCTTTAAATTTCACTTTTTTGTTCTTGGACCAGAAAATAATCAGATGTGATCAATTTTTAGAATTTTTTAGTCCTGCTATCAAACTATAAGCCCTCTGATTAAAAAATATGAACTTTTAGTCCTAAAATTAAGGCTGAAAATGTGCTGTGGGGACTCTCCTGTATGAGGTATAGGGGCTTGGACCCCTTGATGACAGTTGCCACCCCAAAGGGCAGGCAAACAATCGTCCTTGTGACGTTAAACACACAAAATACGTTCGATCGTAATTACCTGTACGTACTTGCAGGTAATGTACGAGTACCAAATCGTGACACAATAAGATGATGTCACGATTCGTACACAAACGGGCCAGCCATCTCTTATCTCGATAGGGGATGATGCGACCTGGTTGTTCTCACCAATGTATGTATTATCTTACGTACGTGTGTTTGTGTGTGTGCAAATAAGCAGTATATAAACCACCCAAACGTTCCCCTTGGTTTTGGCTTACCCGTATGTATGTACGAAGTGGTTGAACACGCTTAAATTCTGTTGAATTTTCTTCTGGTGAGAATATCTCTCACAACAAGGTATTCCACAGTAGTTACCCCGATGTGATTTTTGGCTACATTGTGATCCGCAGACTTGGACTTCCTTGCAAAATCAGCAGATAATGCACTCGAATACACCAGGTCAAAGCCCGTGGTCAATGCAGTATCTGCAGAGACTGGAGAGATCGCTCAACTTCGAGCTCAAATAGCTCAGTTGGCTGATGAAGTAAAGAGGAGAAAAGGCCAAAGCTCCACAAAATCCAATAGTAGCTGGCGACAAAGATCTAAAAGTAGAAGCAACAACAACAACAGTGGCAATAGCAAAGGACGACAGTCCCGGTCCAGAGACCGCAGATCTGGTTCCAATAACAGGGGTCAGAGCTCAACTCCCCCGAGAACATCATCTCCCAAAAACCAGTCTCAAAATTGGGATGATAAAAGTTACTTTTTCCATAACCGGTTTGGCACGGAGGCCACCAAATGTAACAACAGATGCAAATGGTGGGGCAAATCCTATACCAAGGAGGCGTCAAACTAGAACAAGGAGCCATCTATGCGGCCAAAAACCCCTCAGAAAAATACTCATGCCGCCTATTCATTAAGGACAGGATGAACAGGAGAAGTTACTTAATCGACTCAGGAGCAGACCTGAGCATATTGCCAGTTAATAAAACCAAAAAAGTACTCCCTCCAAAATACTATCTCCGTACTGTGAATGGTCAAAACCTTCCAGCTTACGGACTTAAAACCAGCAAAGTTGACATAGGACTCAAGAAAATCATGACGTGGTCCTTCACAGTCGCAGATGTTCCAAACCCGATCCTGGGTGCAGATTTTCTTGCACATTTTGGCCTGATCATTGACTTCAAAAATGGCAAATTGATCGATAGCGAATCTAAACATTGTGTGGATGGCAAAATGCTAGCTTACAGACTGGACACAAACATATCCAGCTGTACCAAAGTCGACGGACAACTCTTACCAATCCTGTCTGACTATCCTGGAGTCACCCAACCATCAATCTACAGGCATCCTACCTATAAACATGACATAGTTCATTACATAGAGACTAAAGGACCACCTTGCCAAGCTAGAGCACGAAGGTTACTGCCTGACAAACTCAAAGCGGCATGAGAGTACTTCTATCGCATCGTCGAGGAGGGAGTATGTCGCCCCTGTACCAACTTGACAAAGACAACAAGAAATTACCGCTCGCTTTTTTCTCGAGGAAGCTCTCAAAAACAGAAAAGAACTATAGAACATACGATAGGGAATTGCTCGGAATTTTTGCTGCGTTGAAGCATTTCAGGTACCAATTAAAGGGTAGATGTTTTTCTGTGTATACTGACCATAAACCCCTAATATGCCTTCACACAAAAGGCAAAACCGGCATCGCCGAGAAGAGCATGACAATTAGACTACATTGGTCAATTGACTACCGACATTCAGTATATAAGTGGAGAACTTAACACTCCAGCTGATGCCTTAAGTAGAATCAAAGCTATCTCGGCTCCTGTCCAATTACCTTATGCTGAAATAGCTAAAGCACAGCTTAAGGATGCAGAATTGCAAGAGTTGTTATCGAACGATGATACTACTCTCAAATTGAGACAGCGAAAAATTCCCAGTACTGATGTTTTATTAACATGTGACGTCAGTACAGGTAAGAATAGGCCATTTCTACCGGTAAAATATTGCAGGTTGGCTTTCAACAGTGTACATAATTTGTCACTTGCTGGGCCAAAATGTAGTGCTAATTTAATTTTGGCAAGGTTTGTATGGCCACGGATGAAGTCTGACTGCACCAAATGGGCTCGCAGTTGCCTGAACTGTCAAGAATCCAAAGTAAGAAGACACACTTGCTCACCCCTCAAATCCTTCAAACAAACAGAGAGGTTTAAAACAGTACATATGGATTTGGTAGGGCCATTGCCACCATCTCAAGGACACAGATACCTGTTGAAAATAATAGACAGGGCAACACGATGGCCAGAAGCAATTCCTCTATACGAGGTGACAGCTCCTACAGTAGCTGCAAAGTTATACGATACCTGGAATGCAAGGTATGGCGTACCAGAAGTCATAATTACGGACCAAGGTCGCCAATTCGAGAGCTCGCTCTTTAAAGAGCTGTCTAATAAGCTTGGTGTTCAACACAGTCATACCACAGCTTACCATCCTCAAGCCAATGGCAAAATTGAGAGATGGATAGATGTACTCCCTTCCATCCTCTTAGGCCTTCGATCTGCCCTACAAACTGATACAGGTCACTCTGCAGCGCAATTAGCATTTGACAAAGAGCTACGCCTTCCAGGGGACTTCTTCACAAAATCTAAGGAAGATAGCTCCAAAATTATGTTACAAAATATAAGAAATGATGCCAACAATTTTCTAGAACAGGCAGCTTGCCATGGCCAGCCCAAGATTTATGTCTCGAAACACTTGGCCAATACCTCACATGTATTTGTTAGAGACAAAAAAATGAGATCTGCGCTGGAGAAACCATACGCCGGTCCTTACAAAGTAGTATCACGAGATAAGAAAAACTTTGTGATACTCATTGCAGGCGAACCTAGAACAATTTCAATCGACAGATTGAAGCCTGCATACATGGTAAGCGACAATAAAAGAATAAAGAGGATACCGAGAGAAAACATGGAAAATATCCAGTCAGATTCACCAACAAACATTGAAGAATCCGTCAAAAAATGTGAAATAAAAAATTCACAATTAGAGAAAACACCAAAAATAAAAAAGTCTGTGAAGTTTTCGGACGATGTTATTACCAAAACATTCGATCCCAAGGCCCCCATATACCCACAAAAAAGAGGCAGACCCCTAGGCAGTAAAAAATGCAAAAATTCCCACCCTTCTCCCATGTCTGAGAGGTTGATGCGAAGAAAATAAAATTTACTCCCAAAAAAGTAATGTCCACTACGTAAGTTAAAACCCACTAAAAAATATGCGACAAAAATCGGAACTCTGTGAGACAAAAGAAACTCCGGAGATAAGCAAACGAGGAATGCCAACAAAAAGAAAATGACAGGAATAAACAAATCCACGTTCGATACAGAAATAAACATCGCAACGTTAAATACAAAGATAATCTCAACATTGTGACATCACAAAAGGAGATTCCTTTGTAATAAAATTCGAATAATATATTCTATGAGTTTATTTCAGGCATAACTCTGCTTAAACCAATCAGAATTTAACCGGAAAACTTGCATACGGCCGAGAATTTTAAGCGCTATCCATCCCCTCTACATGCTGATAAGAAGATGTGAAAATAATAAAACAAAACTGTAATGGTAAATCAAAAATAGCAGTAAATTCACCCGTTTTAGAACTGTCTTAGATCTCAGACGTGTTTTCTAAACGATATTTTTGGCTCTCCGTTTTCCTTGCTTACCTATTCCAATGTAGCTACCAACCCAAATCTTCCTCAACACGACCAAGAACTCAAAAGTTTCGGAAATTGCCAAGAACACTGGGCAAATTCCGGAACAGAAGTTGGAACTTGATCGAATTGAGGAGGAACTCCTGATGGACACGGGACCAGCTGTGGAGAATGTTCTCACAGAGATGACAACTCCGCTTCCACCTATCATCTCTCCTCCCTGGACTCCACAGGAACTGACTCCAACGACGGAACCCCCGACGCTAGAGCCAAAGCCAATGGAGACCAGGGAACTGATGAGGTTCCTATTTACAGCGGAGAGGGCAGCCAACAAAAAGGCAAAAATGGCCGCCTTGGCAGCGGGGAATTCAAACTCCCGGATGCTTAGACAGCCTCAGTTTAGACATCCGCTGCCCCCTCACTCCCGTTGTCACCCCTACACCTACACCAAAAACCAACCACCGAGGCATAGGGGAGAGGACAGCCATTATCTTACGTACGTGTGTTTCTGTGCGTGCAAATAAGCCGTATATAAACCACCCAAACTGGCTCTAAAATCGCCAGTGTTCGCCTTGGTTTTAACTTACCCGTACTTATGTACAAAATGGTTGAACACGCTTAAATTCTGTTGAATTTCCTTCTGGTGAGAATATCTCTCACGACAAGGTATTCCACATGTGCTATTATGGACCAGAGGTGCAAAAAAGTTTTTTCAATTTCCTTTTCCTTATCTTTTTTGTAGCTTACAGACGTAGCAAATTTGCATATTATGTTATAGTATTAATATATCACCTACCTATCTTAGAAAATTTTGTTGTTATACTGCTAGCTAGTGCCTTAAAAAAAAAAACAAAAGAGAATTCATTATTTTCATTCATTTATTTCAATTTCTCTCTTAACCCCTGAAGCCAGTTACATACCAATATTTTACTGAAAGAATTATACTTAGTAAAGAGAAGTTGAAAAATAACAAGAAATATTAACAATTGAAAATCTACTTAAAAACAACTTGTAGGTTCTTGGCTCTGGACATCAAACTGGGAACCTACAGGTTAGTTAAAATAATGATGCTATCCGTGCGACTACACTGTCACTGATAGCCAGTGGAAGGTGTGTGTTTATATGTACATCCCCATAGCCACTCCCCCAATGATGCAGTTACAGTGCAGCCCAACATCATGTCAGAGGTTGGAAATGGGCTGCTGCTGAATGGTAAATGCTGTCAAACCTGCAATGCAGCTTACGCCATCATTACATTGCAATTTAAGTTTCAAAAATAATTGCAAGAGAATCGTTGCTTTTAAAAAACTGAAATTTTGTAGAGACATTACGACATGTTAGCTCAATATTCTATGAAAATTTAATTGAAATTGTATGTTGGGTTATATGAAGATATCGTCAAAATTATGTTAAATTATATGAACTCAATCAATTCTCAAGAACCAAACATCAAATTGAGCTGAAATTTTAAAGAATCATTTTGATGTATTGCTTGAGAATTTTTGAAAATTTAGATGATATTGTACATTGGGGTTGACAGATATCGCTGAAATTCTTCTTCAGCTAGATTTGAATCACAGAATCAAAACAGAATTTCAGCGGTATCTTCCAATCACAACCTACAGTTTCATCCATATTTTCACAGAATCTCAAGCTAACAAATCAAAGTGATTCCTCAAAATTTCAGCTAGGTTTGGTTCTTGAGAATTGATTGAGTTCATATAATTTGAATCATTTAATCTGACACAATTTTGGCTATATCTTCGTAACCAAATGTACTGTTTCGATGAAATTTTCAGAGAATTTTGACCTAATACATAATAATATCTCTGCAAAATTTCAGCTTTCTAAAAGCAACGGTTCTTTCACAATAGTTCTTGATAACATTGATTACAATGGAATTAATTGGAAATTTTGAGAATACCAATCCTACAGGGCGTTTTGGTGGTGAAATGTGGAAGTAATTGACATGGCAAAGAAATTTTAGTGATAAGATCAGGAGTGAAATGACTTGTATATTCAATAAAAACTTTGATTATGTTGTTTTTGACCGTTTGTTATGAAAAGTTGAGATATAAAATTGACAACAGTTGTGATTGGTTTTTATTTATTGTACATATCCGATGTCACGTTTCACAACTGTTGTCACTTGTCAGTGATGCAAGTAACAAAAATAATGATTTTGTTGCAACATGGGTGCGTTTATCGTAGAACAAGAACAGCAATATAAGCTAGTTCATAGTGGTTTGGATGTTATATCAATTCCGATTTCCATCACAGAAAAATGTTCAAAATAATCTACTAATAAAATTTATTTGAATTATTGTTTGATAATAATACTGATGATTAACGAGGAAATGATGAAAATGTGTGAAATTTAGTTAATTCATGAAATAACAAGGCATTTTAGGGAAAGTTTATAATTAATTATATTTTTTAAACATGAACTTAAAATAAATAACTAGTTATTTCATAAAATAACGAGTCACGATCGGTGGTAGTGTGAAATTAGAACAGAAGCATTAAATTTTGTAACTGTTGACCTAAAATTACACAGTGTAACGGCCAAAAGTAGTCGTGTTGTACCTAGTAACGACCTCTTTTGGGAGTACACCATACACGAAATATCACGTACTTTAGAAAGCAGTAATACTTCTAAAATAATTGTAAGTTTATCATCCACGTACTATTGTGGACCTTAACATCACTATGAGACTCAATAATATTTCAACACATGAG